>JAYMSL010004651.1:0-10871 GCA_036897195.1 Plantago coronopus | reverse complement strand
ATCACAAAGGAGATTTTAGTAGACAATTCAAGTGTTTTTCTACCATCACGGTAGATATTACACAATCAATAAACATCACGTTTATAGTGTGTGGGCGCCAATTGGTTAAGCTACAAAGACATAGAAAATCACTTCGGATTTACTAAAATTCCTACATTATTGTTGTTTTTTTTTTAAGAGGCAAATCTATTCTAATCCTACTCCTACTCCTACACTAATCCGAAGTAAATCCGCGTATATTATTGTTATAGAACGTTCAATTAAGTTCAACTTAAAGATTTTCAGAATAGCCGACAACTCAACTTGATATAAAAGAACGCGTATATTATTGGAAGTAAGAAGAGGAAAATGGAGCTTGGAAAAGGCAAAAACGATAAATTTTGAATATTCTAAAACAAATTTCCTTTCCTTCTCCAACTCAAAATATCACACATTAATAAATCCAAATGGAAGGAGAATATCTTTTAACATTGTCCTCTAATTTTAAAAAGTTCATATATAAAAACTGAATAAGTCTTATATTACATCATGTATGGTTAGAATCATTCTAATTTGGAAGTTAAAGATATTCATGTGAAAGATGTTTTTTCTTACACAATTTGTTTTAAATTTAAACACCAAAAACAGATTCATAAACACCCAATACAAATATTATTATAATAAAAAGTTATTTTTCTCAAAAAATTGACAAGTTGTAATTCAAAATAATTAGACTTATATCAACATAATTGCTTTAAAATACAGCATGTAAACCTATGATGTGTTTAATCATAGACGATTACTAAGTCTCTGCTTAATTGGAGTAGGATTAGAATATATTTGTCTTTTCAAAAAAAAAAAAAATCTCTGCTTAATTCAACTTAATTTTAAGTGTGTTCAATTCAGTTCAGGTCTGCGTAGTACAAATTTATATCTAAATTTGGTTCAGATGATTTCAGAGAATTTTATAAATTGAACCAAACCTAACTTAACTATACCAATAATAACTTAATTAAGAAATAAAATTTGTGTAGACCACTTGGTCTTGGAAAAGTGAGAATCAAAGGGGCAATGCCCAAGTTGAGGAAGACTCCCACAAGAACTCGTCTCTTCTCTTGTCCCCAAATTTCCCTATAAATAAATTTCCTGAAAATTCCCTGGACAGAGGAAGAAGAAGATCACAGGAAATTATTATATAAAAAAATAATCCCATCACTCCCAAAGCAAAGCAAATTCTTGAAATTCAATTTCTATTTTAACATAAAAGAAAAAGATTACACACAAATCAAGAACAGAAAACTTACAGGCCAAAACTCGAGAATACTAGAAAGCTCACACGTACGCCATAAAAGCAGCTGCCCTTTTTTTCTTTTTTGGTGTGGAATTCCTGCCCAACAAGGTAAAGTCCAGTCACTCTTGATTTTCTTATTATTTTTATTAGGAAAAATATCTCCATTTTTTCTGCATTCATTGATCCAAATTTCTTATATACCATATATGGGAATTGGGTGTATTATTTATTCTTGTATCTGTTGCCAGCAGGGGTGTTTTGTTTGGTTGGTTTAGCTTTACTTAGTAGATCCAAGATTTTTTGTCTTGCTCTATTTCACTGCCAAGAATTGAATTGTTTCTTGTTCGTCTGTCTGGTATGTGTTTGGCTTTTCTGTTTTGTTCTTGTGTAATTTAATGTTTAGGTGTAACGTTGATTTGCTTATGGCTGTATATTCAACTGTGGTTACTGTTGTATCTGTTTATTTACTGGACTAAGTGGATTTTTGTTTTATGTGGAGTTGCCAATGTACATTTGTGATGTGGGTTGTTGTGAAAATTTGTTGGGGATCATCAAATGTTTGGATGTTTAGACTGCAACTAGGTTTTGGTGATGTATTCTGTGATTTGTAGCACAGGGAGATTCTTGCTGGAATAGTAAGTTGCTCAGTTTGTTTTGAGTTTAAGGCCTTTTTCCTTGTAGTACCATATATGCACGATTATGCTCTTTTTTAAGATGCGGGTGTGATCAAGTCCGGCGTTGCTAGGATTTATTTTATTCTGTTATTGTTCGTGTATGCTGAATTGCAATTTGGGATGTAATGGAAGCAAATTCATGCTTCACTAGCTAGTAGGTGTACACTTGTCAAGTGTACTAAGACAAGTGTAGGTGCTATTGTGCTTGTGATTTGCATGATGTTGCCTCTGTGAAGAAAATAGTATGACTCGAATTCATTTAATCTCCGGTGAAGCTGGTAAAATATACTCTCCAATGGTTTATGCATCCTTGTAAAGTTTAATTGTCTGATTTATCTTTCAATAGGACTGCTAATTGTATCAGTGACCAAGCCTAGAATTAACTTATAATAGTAGACTCCTTCTCTTGGCAAGTCTGTTTGTAATTATGTATATATGGCTAATTGCTTGTGGATTTTTCGGTCATATTTGCCTTTGAATAAATAAATGCATGCATGCCTTGAGGTAGTGTGTGATGGTCTTCTCGATCTGAGTTGCAATTGTGTGCCATCATCTAAGAAGTACCTATTTCTGGATTCAGCTAGTTTTTCTCTCGTTTATGTGGTCTTAATATTTTCATCTTGCAGAAGAAAGGTGAGCATAATACAAATGACCCGAAGCACTGATGCTGAATTAAATCAGAGGAGGCCTGGTCTCTTGAAAGATCAAGTTCGGTTGATCAAAAGGAAGGACTCGGATCGCTATGAGATAGCCCCAATTCCTGATAATTTGTCATTTGAAAAAGGATTTTTTGTTGTTGTTCGTGCTTGCCAATTGTTGGCTCAGAAAAACGATGGACTTATATTGATAGGGGTGGCCGGCCCCTCTGGTGCCGGGAAGACTGTATTCACAGAAAAGATTCTGAATTTCATGCCCAGCATTGCTGTCATTTCAATGGACAACTACAATGATGCAAGTCGCATTGTTGATGGAAACTTTGATGGTTAGTCATCTCGTAATTATATTATTAAAAAATATCATGTGCTGTGACTGTGAGATGTACCCTGTCTCCTTTGAAGTAGCCTTCCATTGTTTTGCAATAAGAGGTTTAAGTGAAAAGTCACATTTCCGGCAGCATATCTTGTCCAGCAGTCGTCCAGCCTATCCGTGCTAGAATGTCCTACTGGTGTCAAAGATAAAGTTCAACCATATTTGTTTACCAGAGTTAAATGCTTGGCCCAATTTCACATTTTTTAAAGCCATCTTCTAAATACAAAACATTTTATGTACTAGATACTGTGAGTTATGTCATCTATGCTGTCTTATGACTTCTCAATTTTGTTATGCCACAGACCCGCGCTTGACAGACTATGATACTTTGCTAAAGAATATTCGAGATCTGAAGGCAGGGGAGCCAGTTGATGTCCCAATATATGATTTCAAGTCTAGTTCCCGGACAGGCTACAGGTCCCTATACATATTATTTCCTAGCTCTTTTGAAGAAACAGCCTCTTTCGTCCCCGATTACTAATCACCTGGATTTAATGCAACCGAATGCTATGTTGTTTGATCAAGTTGTTGATGTTGCAGGAGGGTAGAGGTCCCAACCTCCCGTATTGTGGTTATCGAGGGAATCTATGCTTTAAGTGAACAGTTGCGTCCTTTTCTAGATCTTCGTGTATCTGTGACTGGCGGAGTTCATTTTGATCTTGTGAAACGGGTTTTACGGGACATACAGCGTGCTGGGCAGGAGCCAGAAGAAATAATCCACCAAATATCTGAAACAGTATGTTTTCTGATTTCTAAGCAAATAGCATGCAATACTTTATATCGGTGCTGCATATACCAACTAAACTCCTCTACAGGTATATCCGATGTATAAGGCTTTCATCGAGCCTGATCTGCGCACTGCGCAGATAAAGATCATTAACAAATTTAACCCCTTCACTGGATTCCAGTGTCCTACTTATATACTAAAGGTACCTATCAGAACATTGTTGTTCTTGAGCAATAATTCTACTGTACACCTTGTCTTAAATTAATGCATATATCGTGTGTAGTCTTCGAAGAAGATAACGGAGGAGCAAATCAGGGCGGTCATGTCTGAAGAACACGAGGAAACTACGGAGCAGATTTATGACATATACCTTCTTCCACCTGGTGAAGATTCAGAGACGTGCCAGTCCTATCTCCGCATGCGCAATAAAGACGGAAAATACAATCTGATGTTTGAGGTATATCCCAAATCCCAATCATAGGCTAGCATAATATTTCTGAGGAATATTTTTGCTTTCTGAGAAATAGAACTTTTTGCAATGTATGAAATTTCAATACTAATTGTTAAGTAGAGGAAAGCTTCTGGTAAGTATGAATCATTTTATTTTTGGCAGAAAGTTAGAAATTTTTCTATTTAAAATTTTCTTTTGGACTTCACCGCCAGTTCAGGATGATATCATATCGTATTAATTAGTGAAACCTGCTAGAAGAAAGCAAAGAATAAAGAATGTTAGGTTCAGCTCCTCGATATCATGATATCCTTATCCTTAAA
Organism: Plantago coronopus; assembly: GCA_036897195.1. NCBI lineage: Eukaryota > Viridiplantae > Streptophyta > Magnoliopsida > Lamiales > Plantaginaceae > Plantago > Plantago coronopus. The sequence goes on along the minus strand of JAYMSL010004651.1, from coordinate 6,400 downwards.
TAGTTTTCTCATAATTTCTGCTGGTGTTAGTGTAGGAGTAGGAATAGTATTAGAATAGATTTGCATCTTCAAAAAAAGATTTGTGCTGGTGTTTAAAGATTGCAGCATGTTGAGGTACTTAATCAAGTACATTTGATTTTTCTTTTATGAACCTGGTCCAACTGGAGTTCAAATTTCACTGTAATCTTGTTTTCAAGTGCTATAGTACAATAATAGGAGCTATAAGTAATTGATAATTAAACAAACACTGTGTTTCTGGATCGCAGGAATGGGTCACAGATTTTCCATTTGTCATATCTCCAAGAATAACCTTTGAAGTCAGTGTACGACTTCTTGGTGGGTTAATGGCCTTGGGGTACACGATAGCGACTATACTCAAAAGAAGCAGCCATGTCTTCTCCGATGAAAGAGTCTGTGTTAAAATTGACTGGCTTGAACAATTGAATCGTCATTATGTTCAGGTTAGGCACCATTTCTGATCTCTATGAGCTATGATCACTTCTCGATATTGTTTCTTGTTTGGCAAATAATTAATCCTCTATTGAATTTGATGCAACATTTGTTCAATGGAGTGTGACATTTCTTTGTTACCAGTGCATGTTGGCTGCTTGTATTGATTATTCAAGTCAATGAAAACGTCAGTATGCTGTTTAGTTAGTTTTTGCAACAACTTATATCTTCCATTATAGATTCATTTGTAGGAAGGGCCCAGCTTTCCGTTTGTTCGAATCTCTTATACCCTGGATTGGTGGAATATATTTACAATTCTTTCAAAATAAGCCTCTTTCGGGACAATCACATGATTCTCTTTCTTTTTGTTTGTTTGTTTGAACTTCGTTGGTTTGATTCAGGTTCAAGGCAGAGATCGTGTAGTTGTAAAGCATGTAGCTGAACAACTTGGGTTAGAGGGATCATATGCTTCCCGTACATATATTGAACAAATACAGCTGGAGAAGCTTGTCAATGAAGTTATGGTAGGTTTACTGCTCTACATTGCATTTTGTTTCTGCCTTATGTATGATAATACTAACCTGAACCTTTGACAGGCACTGCCGGAAGACCTAAAAACCAAACTTAGCCTAGATGAGGACCTTGTCTCAAGTCCGAAAGAAGCACTTTCCCGAGCCTCAGCAACCAGAATAAAAAACTTAAAGAGGTATTTCTTTTACTTGAGCTCATTTCAGTTCTTGTATTCAAATTTGGGAGTGTGTTGCACTTTTTTCATGAACCCTGTTCCTCTTCTACATGCTTTACATGGGAAATAAACCGCTTTTGGTTATCAAGGTCTGAAGGAATTTCACTTTTTGTGGCAACAGTCCTCTATGCTCTTGTGGACTTTTAAGAGATTTTTTCTGTGTTGTGAAACTTCATCCCACATGACCAGTACCAGCTTATTGTGACCTTTCTAACTTAAATCTTGTGGAACAGTGGCATGTCACATTCATATTCAACACAAGGGGACAAAAACCTATCCAACAAGTTGAGCAGAAGGTTTGAGGATAGAACGGCAGATTCTTCAGCAGGAAATCAGGTCAGTCATATTCACTTTATTTTTCTGCCACAAACTTATCCGGGCTCTTGTAGGATATATAAAGTAACGAAAATTTACTATCTCATGAAACAGGGACCTGCAACTCATCTTTCAGAACAAATTTCTACACTTAACGATAGGATGGATGATTTCACAGCTCGTATTGAAGAGTTAAATTCCAAGTTAAGCAGCGAAAAGACTTCTCCTCGTCTTCAAAATGGTGGGTTGCAGCCTGAATCCTGTAACGGATCAGCCCCAACTTCTTATTTCATATCGGGTTTGGGAAGTGGATCATTGACCGGTTCGGTTTTGCCAAATTCATCCTCGTCTAATCAGTTGGCCAGAGATTCTTCTCTGGTTGAAGAGGTAGCTTTCTTAGTCTTCTCTACTAAAACTACTCCTTGATTCTTCACCTGTGTCGCCTGTTGGCCTCTTTTATACTTGCATCCCTGACTTTCTAGGTTTTCCAATTGACAGTACCAGATTTTAAAATATTGCACATTTACCAGAAATGTGCTCCCTTATCTGCAATAGAATTCCAAATTTTTAAGGGTACAGTAAAGTTGCAAAGTTTAAGAATGCTAAGTGTACGACCTATGAATAGTCATGCTTTCTTATGGATTACACTATAAGAGCAAACACTTGCTGTGCTGTCATTTCGACTCTTCACTTATCTCTCAGTTACTGCCTAGTGTACATGTCTTGCTGATGATGTGTTCTATTTCAATCTTGACAGTTATCAAATGTAGTGAGAGGACAACGCCAAGTCATGCACCAGCTCGAGAATCTGAACACTCTTCTTCGTGACAATACTGGAGATTGGTCAAAGCGCGACAGGAGACAGAAAAGAAGCAAACAATTTGGCAGTGAATTGATCACACCTTCTACAGTCTTAGCATCATTGGCAATTGGCGGTCTAGGAATTTATTTGTTCAAGGGTTTATTAAATCGGAATTCAGGCTAACAAAGCTAACACCTGTCGACATCTAGATATTAGTTTTTATGAACCTGTAACTCATTTGACATTTGCATCCTCATCGGATTATTAGACTCTGCTCCTATCGGTTTGATCTGGAGCTTTCTTGAGGCGGCGGGAGGAAAATTTATTTCTCGCACAGTTTCTCAATGAGTTGTTTCATTGGAGGAAGTTTTGTTAGATCTTATGGTTAAATTTAAATTTCTTCGTTAGACGATTTCAAATGTCACCAATGGTATACATTCATGTTTTGCCGTTTTGCATTGCTGTTGGAGTCGGATATTTTAAATTTTCGCCTCGGCTCCTGTTCTGTTTAAGTTGGTTATTTCCATTACCTGTAGGCTGGATCACAGAAAATAAGCATCCGCATCTAGGGGCATATAGTTGCGCTTCGGACGTAATGCTCAATCTAAGTATCTAACGGGAGTTCACTGGTACATATAACAAAACAACAGGATATATAAAGAATGTGATTGATATATAAAACGCATTTCTGCTGAACAGAATCGAAGACATAGTTACAAAGTTATAGTATAACAATATTTCCTGGAACACCTAAGTTTCCCCCGTTGCCGTAAAGTCGTAAACCATGAACTCAAACCCGAAATTGAAATCAGTGATCAGCAAATATTTCCTGTGGCCATTTGTGGAAACTGCAGCCACTCAGGTGGCTGTACTAAGCATGCCGTTGGTGGCAGCCTACCATAGAAGTACCCTCCAATCGGCCCTTGTTGTCGTAAAACACGGGGCTTATCATAGGCCCCATACCCTGGAAAATCGACTCATAGAGTGCCTGATCACTAAGATTGTCATCCATCAGCATCGTTGTCATACTCATTGGAATCTGATTGTGATAAATAGAATTCAGTTGCTCAGCAGGCACAACCATCTCTGTCGGCATGGGAAAATCAATCCGCTGGTCCTTGTTCCTGATTCTTGATCCTTCTTCCTGATTAGTCCCGATTCTTGACCCTTCTTCCTGATTAGTCGTCACAACGTTCACATTCTGATGGTCCTCGTTCCAGATTCTTGATCCTTCTTCCTGATTAGTCGTCACAACGTTCACATTCTGATCATCAGTCAGTGGCTTACTCATCTTCAACTCATGAATCTTGGAATTAACGCGCTGCACCTTATCCCGCATAATTGCAGCAAATTGTCTCAACACCTCAGGTTCTTTCATCTCGTCCAACTCCTTAACCCAACTCGGGTACCTGGCTTCTGCCTCGTCATTCTTGTTCCGGAGCACATTAAGTTCTTGTGTGACTTGTCGCTTCTTAAGCTCGTAAAAATCAGACATAGTACTGTAGCCCTTACCCGTTGGTTTCTTGCCTCTAGACGACTTGTAGGAGTCAAGGAGTTGACGCACTTTGTGAGGCTCGGGAGGCCATATCTCGGGTTCTTGTTTGGAGCCTTGTTCGTAAATAATTGCGCAGGCTTTGACGTCGCAAAGAGTGGTGATTTCGTGCAACTTTTTGAGGAAGCCCTGTTTTCTGTGCTTGAATGTAATGTTCCTCTTCTTAGCATCAGTCATGTATTCCATCTTGAGCTTCGCTCTGCCCATGGTTGATCTGATCTGATGGATGTTTCTGCAACTTAATTGAGCAGAGTTTGGAAGGGAGAGAAAATTGTGCTAGATATAGGTAAATAACCAAGGTAGTCTGATTTAAAGTTGAATTGAATAGGGCTATGATATATATATATATATATGGCTGTCCTATATACATCTTTGGATTTTTTTGAGTTTGGATACCGACTGTACTTAATTATGGTAAATACAGCTTTGGAAATTTTTGAGTTTGGATACTGTACTTAATTATGGTAACTACAGCTTTGGAAAATCTTTTTAATTTTAGTAACTTGTACTTCATATTACTATATTACCGTATCTTAGAGTATGTTTTTCCCAAAATAAACATTATTTCCCACAAACACTCACGTAATAGAAATTAATGTTACATCTCTTTAAAATTGTTTTGGAAACTAGGATGATGCATCCGGGGCTTATTACTTTGTACTTTATTTTTTTTTTTTAACAGAAACTATTTTTTATTTCATTAAACAGGTTAACTTACAGGCTAACCAAACCTGAGTTTCTACCACTATCAGCACCACGCAGGTTGCTGAAAGCACTACTAGTTCCATGACTCCTAACCACACGCACAAAAGTTCTACTACGGTCTTGTTGAACAGCATCAACAAGCCAACTAGGACATATATCCCAAACTAATAGGGACAAGCTACTAGCTACCATATTACAAACCATAGAGTGATTGTCTTGGTTTACATCAACCATATTACAAAAGAGGCTACAACCATAATTAGCTAGAGTGTCAGCAACGTTGTTCGCCTCTCTGTACACAAAAGATATGGCCACTTTCTTGAAACTCCTAAGCTGGTCCTTGATTCTGCTTACCCAAGTTTGATCCTGCCATGCTGGGTCCTTGTTCCTGGAAACACAATTAACAACATAAATAGTCAGTTTGAAGACTAATAGTATCATAACCCATTTGAGCAGCCAGATGTAAAGCAATACTAATAGCTTTAAGCTCTGCCACATTGTTATTAGTATACCCAATGCAAGCAGAAGCAGCTCTAATAAAGTTCCCATACTTATCTCTAAACACACATCCAATTCCTGCTGGACCAGGGTTGTTTTTTGCAGCCCCATCAGTGTTGATAGTAACCTGATATTCTGGACTAGATTGCCATTTAAATCTAGTAGCAATCTTCTTGGGGCTATTCTTACTAAAAATAACAGTCAGGTCATTTAAAGTTCTATGTAGCAGAATTAGTAACCTGATTGTTAAGAAAAACTTGGAGCATAGTGGTGTTATTTTGGAGAAAAACATTGGGGAAAATGGAGGTCCTACTTCTATCCCAGACACTGCAATTAAACACAATATGGTTTATATTTTCCACCTGCTGATTACACAACCTGCAAATATTAGTGACATTCTCATCATAAGTAGCAATTTTATCCATGGTAGGTAATTTATCATGCCGAGCTTGCCAAATGAAATTCCTAGTTCTGGGGGTGACCTTCATCTGCCAAATAATATGCCAAGGGAGATGAGGGCCTTGTAAGGATTTAGCCATAAGCAAATTATACCCAGATTTCACAGAGTATTGCCCATCACTGTTATAGCTCCAGCAAATTTTATCCTCACCTCCCCTAATAGGAGTATTAACAATAGCATTAACTATTTGTAAAGGTACCTTAACTATCAGTTTAGCAATATTCCATTCACCATGCACAATGAATTCATCTAATTTCATGTTCTCTTCACCCCTTATATTCAGACTAGAGTAAATTTTGCCTAAAGTCATCCAATTATCACTCCAGAACCTAATACTCTTGCCATTTCCCACCTGCCAACTTATGTTGTCTAATAAGAGGTTTCTTACTTTAAGGAGGGATTTCCAAAACCAGCTATCAGTAGGTTTGGATATAGCATTCCAAAAAGAACAGTTGGGATAGTACTTAGCCTTATAAGTCCTAGCCCAGAGACTATGAGGGGAGTTTATAAGTTTCCAGCAGAGTTTAACCTGGAAAGCATCATTCATAGTACTTAAGTTTCTAATCCCAAGTCCACCAAATTTCTTAGGAGTACAAACAGTTCTCCATTTCACTCTACCTTTTTTCTTACCATTCTTAGCAGCATTCCACAGAAAATTATTGTTAATGGAGTTCAGTTTAGCAGTAACATAGTCAGGATGTCATATAGACATAGTATAGGCAGGTACAGCAGAAGTAACAGATTGCACAAGAACAGTCCTACCTGCCATGGATAAAAACCTATTATACCAACCATCCATTTTGTTTTTAGTTTTCTCAATGAGGCTATAAAAAAAGTCAGCCTTCTTTCTGCCAAGAATGAAGGGGAGACCTA
>JAYMSL010004650.1:0-10872 GCA_036897195.1 Plantago coronopus | reverse complement strand
CTGTCTCTGACATTGATGTAGACAGATTGCAGTAGCACACAATCTTTATGTAGACAGCTGGGTCCCACTTGGAAAAGTAGACAGGTTCAAAGTCACCAAAGGTTCAAAGTCTACCTTGGGAGAAGCATTTATTACTTTTATCTTTGATATTAATGTATAGAATTCCAAATTTTAATACATATTAATTGGTACTTTTTTTAGTTCAAACCTAAGTGTACTTTCCTTATATTTTTAGAGATTGTGCAAAAAGTTCATTTTATTTATCTAAACATAGTAACACAATAATATATCCAATAAATATCATAACCTTTAAAAAATCCTTTTATTCAATTTCACACATTTAACCTAAATCCGAGAAATCTTTCATTTTCCTTTTTAGATGATCAATTAATATTTTGATTCCCGCCATTCGTATGTGCATTAAATTTTACTTACTCTCATACCCTAGGTTTTGCATGTGCATGATAATGAATTCGTATGCGCCCTTATTCGATTTTTCACATGTGCATGTAGATTAAATTCTCATGCGCGGCCACCAAAATTCGGCATACGCATGAACAATAGATTCGCATGAACTTCTTCTCAAATCCGCGCCTGAACATAAACCTTGAATTCGAGTCGTATAACGCCCCGCTCGAGATCGTGTCCCGCTCGAGTACATTATTCATGTCACCATGTACGTTTTAGACCATGAAATGATGAAACGTTGATTTTTCGAACTAACTCCCTCCAATTCGGAAATCCACCACTATTTATCATCAGACCACATAAAAACACACCATCACACCACTGCACACAACACCACAACACATTAAAACCCTAGAATTGTTTTCACTCCAAATCAATTTCAGACCTCTCATTGTCAAATTGGTGAATCAATTGAAGCTCCAATCGCCCATTTGTTTCAATTTCACGGTGTCATGGCCGGGGCGATTCTCCCGCGGGAGCAGGCGCTTCCGCTGCTTGCGGCGGCAAACAATCACGGTGATTTGGCCGTGAAGTTATCGTCTTTGAAGCAGGTCAAAGACATCTTGTTGACCATCGACCCGTCTCATGCCGCTGAGCTTTACCCTTACATGGTCGAGCTTCAGTCTTCGCCGGAAGCCCTAGTCCGTAAATATCTTCTCGAGTAAGTTGATGCTTTTTGTCATTAATTCGTTGCCTTTCAGTTGTCGATTTCTATGTTTGTTCGTCTAAATTAGGTATAATTGTTAGCTGTTTTGATTCCACGTGTCAATTTTAATTTCAATTACTGAATTTGAACTGAGTGAATTCAAATTGCTGGTTTGCTGACTTGCTGTCATAATTGTTGAAGTTTTGGAATTATTAAGTGAAATTTGTAGTCTTGAGTATACTCTTAGTTTTTGTATGTGTGGGATGGGCAAATGGCCCAAATTGCTAGCTGCCACCTCATTCGGTTGTTAGGTTACCTGTCTTGTTTTGTTCTTGGGAGAGATTTTGAATATGAACGAGGTTTGCATGGGAATCCTAGAACAATGAGCTTAAAGCACTTAAGTTTGAAAAAAATAATAATAAGTGAGATAGTTGAAAGAAAGATACCTGCCATGTATGAATTCTGAATGTTGCAAGTAGCGAAGTGTTGTAGATATGAAATGAACCTAATACATGCAGGATCTTGAAGAGAACATCAGTTCGGTCAGATTGACTGGCCATTGTACTACCTTTATCAACGATATGAAATGTTATTGCCAGTCTAACTGCTCACTAAGGATATTTTTCAATAGAGAGGACGAAAGGTGTTGGCTTTTGTAGTCCCACCTGTACTAAGGTAGGTTGAGGTTGGTCAGTCATGAATCAGTGTTTTTGAAGCCACTAATCGTGTACAGGCTGCTCAGGAAATAGTCCTAGTGCATCTAGGTCTGAGTCCAGGTGTTTTTTTTTTTGTAGACAAAAATGGTCTTTTGTCGAAAAACATCAGATTTCTTTCATTTGTCCGTAACTCTAGGTGGTCATTTGATATGTACTTAGCATTTGTGTGGCATATGCCACATATCGTTCAGGAAGCACCTGTGTTCATCAAGGGACTTCCTTTCGTTGCTTATGTTTCTATTTAATGTTTGCTCATGAGGTTATGATGTTAGCATGAGCCTCATTGACCGCTACGCATTTCTTTACAATTACTATTTCTTGGTGCTGAACATTACCAACACCTTATACTCTCTTGAGAGCTTTCCTTTCACTTCTCCCAACACTTGTTTGTTTTATAGTATACACAACATGTCGATAGTGCATTATCTAGTACTAGGATAATTATAATCCAGGTATTTAATTCAGTTTCTCACATATTTTGCACAGGGTAATTGATGAAATAGGGGCTTGCTCACTGGAACACCTTACTGTCCTATTACCTGTATTGGTGACACTCATGAGAGATGCTGTCCCATCAATATCGAAGCAATCGTTAATGATTGGCACTAGGTTGTTCAGTAGAATTCTTGAACAACTGTCATTCCAGGTCTCTCTATCTCTCTCTGGTTTGTGAGTGTGTGTTTTAAAGTCTGCAGTTGATGCTTCTGCTCCCATCATATAACATAGATGCAAGACTAAACATAACTTTAGATTATGCATCACTGTATTTTGATTCCCCTGGTTTCAAGTTGATCTACCATCTGTTGCCTTATATAACATCATGATGCTAAACATATTAGAAATTGAATCCGCCATGACATTCATTGCATGGATTTAATGTTGCTTATCTATTTATTTTTCTCAAATTTCCATAAGATATAATAAATTTGCATGAATGTGAATTCTGCAGATTGGTCATAATATTGAGTAGTTTAATTCATCTGTGATGTGAATAATGAATACTTCATATTCAAACCTTGAGTGTTCTACTTAATATGTTATCTAATGACGTTTTGGGAAAATACAGTTTCAACAGCGTGGCATGGTTGATAGATGGCTTGAGCATCTCTGGACTTGGATGTCCAAATTTAGTGAGGCTGCTTTGAGCATCATATTCGAGGTATGCATGAAGCTGCATGTCTACTGCACAATATTTCATCTACTAGCATCCTCGCGATAGGTTTACTGTTTGGTACAGATTGGATTTTCAGATGTTTCGGTTTCTGTGGAGTATGTTTCCACTTAAGTTATGTGTGCCATTTCAGCTTTGAAACTAATATATATAAAGGGTATAAGAAGTTCTTGTATCTTGTGCAATTTCAATTCTAAGCTTCTAATCAGGCTAAGTTAATAAGTGTATACTAACAATAGCCTTTTGAAAAAATAATATGGAACTGAAAAAAATAGCCTTTTGTTTTATTTTTTTTAAGTTATAATAACATATTGGTAGCCACTTGAATTAGGGTTTGTGAAGGTGTAGCAATCTACTTTTGATACTTGACTTGCCACCATTAAGCATGGACTACTCCAACCCCAATGCATCGAGATTCGAGTAGCATAGTGGCTGGTAGTAGCCGATGTTAGATTAGACAAGCAGAAAAATCTTCGTTTTGGTTTATAAAAGGATGCTTTCGATGTCATGAACTGGCTGACAAGGCTGGGAATGTGTTATAGAAATGGTTGTCATTCTTTAACTTTTCGAAGTATTCTGAGGTTAGAGGGTCAATTTTATCTAAGAAGCTTTGAATTACATTTGTGTAGAGGGAGGCTAAATATAAGTTCCATGATTTGAAAAGAGTTTCTAGGCACATGGTCTTGTTCAATGTAGACACTCGACATTACAAAACCATTTAGGAGTTAGGGCCCTGCATAAGAATGAGTATCTAGGCACATGAATGGAATCTGTCTTTTGATCACGGACCTTGTGAAATGTGAAAAGAATCATATGCAGTGCTGAGGATTATTGTGTTCATGGTCATTAACATTGATGCCATTGGTTTGGAAACTGTTGGCCTGTCCAAAGAATGTCTGTGGTGGGAACACATTGGTGAAATTTTGAGTTCGGTGAAATGCCATCTTTATTAGGTGGAAATTTCATACATGTTCAAGACTTATAATGTATTTGCAAGAACTTGTTCCTTCTGGATTGATGACATGGACTCCAGCTTTCTTCCCTATATTCCAAAAATTAAATAATTTTGTGGTGACATGAAATTTTACTGTGGATTTTATGCAGGCAGGTGCTGCTGGTCCAAAGTTCTTAGCTATTAAGTTTCTCGAAACATGTGTCTTGTTCTTTTCACGGGAACCTAGTAATTCAGAGAGACGCTCAAGAGAAGGTAACAATAAACACTCAACACCATATTGGTTATTATGAAACCTGAATATAAAAGGTCTTTTTGTAATTTATATTCTGGCAGTAAGAATTTGTATCTCTCTCTCTGTCTTAACGTGTATTGAGATTCTCACTTCATCTATATATTTGCATATAGGTTCAGCAAGGCACAGAAAGGTTTTCAATCTCTCTTGGATAAGTGATGGCCATCCTGTTTTGAATCCAACTTCCCTTGCATCAGATGGCAACAGATATCTGGGAATCTTATTAGATATGTTGAGGTCACCTAGTAATTTTCCTGGCTCATTGACAATCTCTGCTGTCAATAGGTGATATATTGATCTTATTCCCTTTATTTTTGGCCAAATTCTTGAAAAAGGCGTCTTTTTGCTGTAATATAGGAAAAAGCTATTTTGTGGGCAATTTTAGTTCAGTCTTGGTTGTTTTTAAACATGTGTCTGGCTATTTTAAAAAGTTCTTTCCTTTTTCTTGTACTTAGGAAAAGGCTGCCGTTCATCAAATCATAAAGCCAAATTCTTGGGAAAGGCAGATCTCTTACCTATAATACAGGAAAATTGTTTTTTAGTAAGCTCCTGGTGTTTTAAACATAGTGTCTAGGTGTTTTAAATATAGTGTCTAGGTGTTTTAAACATAGTGTTGAGTGTTTTATACAACCTTTTCTTTTACTATAAGATTGCCTCTTATATGTTTCTTTAGATAGTGAATAAGTATATTATTATTGTAAGCGGAAAAAGGATACACAGGCCTTGTACCTCAGATTAATAACTAAACTAACATTGTATAGTTTGAAGAACAATATCCTTAACCTTTCCCTTATGGCACGGTACTTCCTTGAAGCATCTAATGTTCTTGCCACAATCATAGGTGCAACTGGGAATATGTTCTGTATGAGTTTGACATCCGTATTTATGAGCTTCCTTCCCTATGCCCAATGAACATCTTCAACCTGTCTAGGCAATACCTAATATAAGTTCTGATTACCCAGAATGTCATCACACAAGCTACCGTCCTTGTGAAATCCTACTCTAAATGTGAATTTTACCATTTTGCCATTTTGGGTGTCCCAACTGAAGCTATCCATTTCCATATTTGTACATTCTACTTCAGTTTATAACAAGAAATATTTTCAAAAGTAACTTACCCTACTAACTTTTCACACCCACTAACAATAACATATCTAGTTTTCATACCCACTAGCAATGTTTTACACAAAAGCATTACTTCTTGCGTCACTAAATGAGATTTACACTTTCCATTTTTAGCGTCCCAATCAAAGGTCTATGTTTGTATTATTTGAAAAATTATAATATCAAATTTATTTGTCCAAACCCCATAAACATAATTGGCCAACTCACTATCAATTACTTTACTTGTTAGAAAATCAATTTCTCCAACCATTACTACCATTATTTAATTCAAAAATAACAGAACCCTTATTTTACCCCCCAGAAAACAATTGTTAACCTTATTATGGGACAAAGGAAGTACTACCTTATTTTTGTTGACTGGAGAGTTAAATGGGAAGCTTCGTGCGAGATGGAGGAAGTACTATTTTGTGTGATTAATATATAGGGTTTATCACATTCACTATTGACCCTCAACTTATATTAGTCCCTATGGTTTTAACAATAACATGTAAGTGCTCAATAAATATTTTCTAATTACGCATAGGTCCAAAAGTCAACCAAACTTTCCATGTCATTAAGTGAAAAATGACGAAATGACAAAATGACATGGAATTCTTTTTATCTTATTAGCTTTAACCAATCATAATTTGTAAACTCTTGAATTATTTAATTTTTTAACATTATAAATACTGAAAGTTACTCTAATATTTTCAAAAGAACCGTTTTCTTAATTTCTTGTCATTTGACTTTAAACAAAAATATATTATGAATCAACACATGTAATTATTTAATTCTCAATATACAAATGTTAAAATTTATAATATTTCAACACCAACCTTTTGTTTTTTAAATTTTTTTTTTATCAATGTGGATTATCCATCAACACGTTTTAATTAAATTTGTCTCCTTATTTTTCTTTTTTTCCCTTTCAATCTTTAATGTCTTGTATAATAAAAGACTTAGTTCTATTAAACGATGGTCTCAGTTATAAATGAAAATTGAATGTTTTGAGTCTGATTCCTTTAAGTACATTTAGCGTACTCGTATGGTGGCTCAACTTTAGCAAATCACATTTTGATTAATTCTTATGGTGGAGATCATTTACCTTCAGAAATTGAGTTGTAATGCTCTTCCAAAATTTGAGGTATACTCTGTTGTCTATTTCGATGAAATGAATTTTTTTTATTGTCTTTTAAAAAGATTAAAAGATTAAACTAATAAGTGTGACAAATTAAATGGAGGAAATAAGAAAGAAATTAAATGTTAAAAGAGGTTTGTCCGTGATTGTGAAGATTAAATATGAAATCAATCAATGAAATAAGGTCCATTTGCAATTAGCTATTACAATTTTAGTGGGGTTATTATCTTATCTACTATAATTATAATTATATTAGGCCCAAGGTGCTAGGTCATTACAATTTAGTAGAAGGTTGCTTCACATAAAATCTATGCATTGAAATTTTTTCTTGTTTGAAATGCTAATTTATCTAATGAATTACCGTGTGAGTGAAGTAGCAATGCGTGTCGTGTTTGATTCATCGATAGGGAGACGAGGGGAAAAGAAAGAAAACTACAAGTTTCTAGTTTGATTAGTGTTGTTTTCATAATTCTGCTGGCATTGATCGCATTGTGTTGATTTGAAGGCTTCAGCCCTTATTGTTTTGTATGTTCACTGCCATGTATTTGTTGATTTGCATGAGTTTGTGACGTTGTCATGTTGATATCACCTGGTATGTCAAATTTGAGATCTGTACATGTGGTAACAGTAGATCTTGTATCTTTTATGCAGTGTAGCAGCAATTGGACGCAAGAGGCCTATCTTCTATAAGTTGGTCCTCAATGCACTGCTTGAGTTTAATCCTAACTTCGAGACAAAAATGGGTTGCCATACCCCCAGCATCCAGTATTCTTTGAGAACTGCATTTTTAGGATTTCTGAGGTGCAGTATCCATCCTGTGGTTGCAGAGGTAACATTTCATATAAGATTTGTATTGCTTCATAGTGCCCCTGTCACTGTTTATTTGCTTTACATATTATCATGTCTTCTACGCTGTTAATCCATTTTACTGTTTGTACTGCTTCATGATTCAAAAGGGTTTTTTTTAGCTTTCAGTGCTTTCTGGGTTTTATTTAGGAATTTAGTTTCTATAACATGCGAATAATATTATTCTCTTGTACATCTCTGTTTATTTATCTTGTTTCATAGAACTGTAGTTTGATGCTATCATGTTGAATATATTGACCTGTGTCAGTTTTGAATCCCGTCTTATCCTGTTATCCATGATGTTCTTATGTTCTCATTATTTCACATTCTGCTTATAGGACTAAAAAGCTCCTCGATAATGAATGATAGGTGAATACTGAATATTATAAATCACCCCTCAATAATGAGGAATGAAAACATTTTTAGTTCTTGTCTGTTGAAAATCTACTGCACATCTAATTGCTGCCTTTCCTGGGAGGGATGTGTGTTACATGTTATTCAGTTTTAATGGAAAATTTCTAGGAAGCACGGAGATGGATACGAAACGGGGATGGCGATATGCCAAAATCCTAAAAAGTAGGATATAGATACGTGGAGGGAAGTATATATTATACTCCGCCCGTTCCAATAAAGACTTCATAACTTTCCTTATTTGAAGTTACATTACAAACTTACCTAATCCAAACGAGGAAACTTTTTATCCCACTAACTAGTTATTTATTATTTTCTCTTTCCTACTTTATCATTACATTGTTCACTCTCTCTTACTTTATCACCCACTTACCATTATATCATCATATAATACCCCCCATAAACTAATATTTTAACAATAACAAGTTATCTTAATCTAAGAGAAAGCACTAACCTTAGTAAGCTCTTAATGGAACGGAGGGAATATATTATTTTTAGGGTAGCCCTATTTAGATTTCGTAACTAATTACACTTTGGGTGGCCGTTAGATTATCAATTACATCTCGGTCCAAGAAGTCAGGTTTTTCAAATGATTTTACAAACCATCCAAACAAGCCTTATATACATTTTGGTTAAAAATCATTTATTTGATTACTTTTCAACTTTTCAATAATGACCCCCTCACTCTTATAATTATAAAAATTTTAAAGTTCTATCTAATCCTAAATTTGTAAGAAACTTCAAAACTACCCCAACTTTCAAATTACATTTTCATAAACACCATCTTCTTCAATGGAGCTTCAAATTCCATTGAAGCTTCAATCTCTTCCGTATTCTTCTTTCCTCTTCTCCTCTTTCTTTCTAATTATTTTTCCTTCTCCTCTTTCTTTCATCTTTTTTTTTTTAAAAAAAAAGAAAGTGAAAAAGCTTCAAGCTCCATTAATGGAGCTTTTCTCAAGCTCCATTAATGGAGTTTTAGCAGCTCCGCCCAAATCGGGAGGAGGCCCTCTGTCCAGATTTGGGAGGAGGGCTGCTCCGCCTAATCTGGACGGAGATGCTCCAAGCTCCTTTAATGGAGCTTTTCATAGCTCCATTAATGGTGGAGCTTGTTGCTTATTTTTTTTTTTAGAAAAGAAGAGGATGAAAGAAAGAGGAGAAGGAAAAATAGGAAGAAAGAAAAATAGAAGGGAAAAGAAGAAGAACGAAGCAGAATGGAGAAATTGAAACTCCATTATTGGAGCTTCAATGGAGTTTGAAGCTCCATTGATGAATTTCAAGCTAAAAAAAAGTTTATATATAATTAAGTTTTGTAAATAATAATAAGTTTGGGGGTAAAAATGTAACAAAATAATGTTCCGAAATTGCAAGCGTTGACAAAATTCAGATTTTTGGACTTGGATGTAATTGATTAACTAGTGGTTGCTTCCTAGAAAACTGAATAACACATAACACACATCTAATCAACTGTGCCCTCCCAGGATAAGCCAGCAATTTAGATGTGCAGTAGATTTTCAACACACAATTTATACCTCTCGCGGCGCCTCCCAGCCAGCAGGAATCTCGCCGCCGGGTGGCCGTTCTTCTATTGTGTGTCCTTCCATTTCAGGTTGGTTTTCCTTTTCTGCTTCCTCTATTTTACTCGACTCAGTTTCCATTTTTTTTCCTTAGAATCAATTGGGGAAGAAAAGAAATGGGAGAAAACCCAGGACACTTGAGGAAGAGAGACAAAAATAGGTGACTGTGTGAATGTTTTTTTCCTGAAGAGTGAATGTTCTTTTTTCCCTGAAGAGCGACTGTATGAGTGTTTGGGAGTGGATCCGTAATTGGATTAGAGTAGAGTTTTGGAAAAATACTGGATTGTGAGTAGTAACTAAATTTGAATTGAGTTTTTGTGTTTGGGAGTGGGTTGTGATAATAGTAGGGTAATTATTATAATTGAATAGGTTGTGTAAGTTGTTGAATCATTGATTTTAAGGTAGTTATAAACTTATAATGATAAAAAGAAAGAAGGAAAAAGAAAAATAGCAATACAAGACAAAACAGTAATATTCACAATCCAGTTTTTGTTCAAAACTCTTCTCCAATCCAATTACGGATCCACTCCCAAACGCTCATACCGTCACTCTCAGGGAAAAAAAATTCACTCTTCTGGAAAAAAACATTCTCACTGTCACTTTTTTTTGTCTTTCTTCCTCGATTGTCCTGGATTTTCTCCCCTTTCTTTCCTTCCTCAGTTGCTTCTAATAAATAAAATTGAAACTGAGTTGATTCAAATAGAGGAAAGCTGAAATGAAAAGCAAACCTGAAATGGAAGGTCACACTAACGGCCACCGGACGGCGAGATTCCGGCTGGCTGGGCGGCGCCGGGTGAGGCGCCGGAAGAGGTAACGGGCTTGAGGGTTTTCGTTTGAATTCTCCTTTGCCGGCTTAAATCTCTATTTAGGGTTTTAAAAATCTCAATTGGGAGTTTTTAAATCTCAATTTAGGGTTCTTTAAATCTCAGTGTAGGGTTTTTTAAATCTCAATCTAGGGTTTTTCAATTTTCGGATCTGGGGACAAAGGGCAAAAATCTGTCCCTGTGCTTCTTAGAAAATGTTCTTTGATGTCAAAGAATGTTGTCACTAATATTGAAGGCATCTGTGGGAGTTTTCCAAGGACAAGGCTGAATGATGATCAATTTTGGGTTTTAAAAAAAATCCCAATTAGGATTTTTAGAATCTCAATTAAGGGTTTTTAAAATCTCAATGTAGGGTTTTTTAAAAATCTCAAATTAGTTTTCTTTTTTAATATCTCAATTTAGGTTTTTGAAAATCTCAATGTATGGTTTTTCAATTTTTGGATCTGGGGACAAAGGGAAAAAATCATTCCCCGTGCTTCTTAGAAAATCTGCAGGAGTTTTCCAAGGACAAGGCTGAATGATGATCAATCACAAATAGTCCCTATCTTTTGAGCAATTTAATTTGAGTCCAGAACAATTACATATGGGTCTAAACAATGCCGTGGAAAGTTCCTTTATGATGCTTTCACTATGCAGATGTTATTTTTAAGAGACAATTGTTAATCTGCAAACATGCTACCTGCCAGTTTGGGTTTGGCAATTGTCTCTATGTTATGCAAAATCTATA
>JAYMSL010004649.1:0-10873 GCA_036897195.1 Plantago coronopus | reverse complement strand
GGTTCGGTTTTCGGTTCCATAAACTGAGAACCGAATAGTATTCGGTTTTTTCGGTTCCGGTCCGGTTCGGTTCGGTTTTGAACCGATGCTCACCCCTACCTGGATGATAAGGACTGTTAAAGCCACTTTGGCCATGCAATAATGAACACTTTCACTAATAGTGGTGGTGGCATCTCACCATAATAAGCCACATGATGTTTATGTTGTCACTTTTTAGGCACCCACTTGTCATGTGAAACGTTTCTCTTTTTGGTTGTTACATGTGAAAAACCATTATGTACACATTACTATGCCAAATTGCCAATGCTATCTTGAGGACTTATAATCCCTATATAAAGAGAATCAATCTTGTGAAATAATAGTATCATTGAAGCAAGTTAATCACTTGAACAAACACTCCCTCAAAGCGTCGAACAAACTCGACCGAGTAGCTAAAACCGATCGAATTGGAAGAATCTGATCAATTTGTGAAGATGGAAGGAAGGATGATGAAGTTGAGCTGTGGAGGTATGAGGAGGATGGACAACGGTCGTCCTTTCCCGAAGAGAGGGCAAGTGAAGGTTGCAATTGTATCTGGGTTGGCGCATTCCTTGTCTTCTGTGTTTTCTACCGTGTCACGTTCTCCTTCTAGGTTGCACTGAGATCGTAAGGTCAAGAGCTTTAATCTGTTGAAAGCTTAGACTTACGAAAATGCGTATGCGGTTGGGAGCGAGCAAGAGAATACGAAGAACTCGGAAGTGCATGAAAACTACATTAAAGCACAAAATCTCTAATAGTATTTAGGCCTAGGGGTGCTTCTTTGGGGATCTCATCTGAAATTAGTGGCACTTAAGGCGTGCTTTTGTAAAAAATGAAAATGAATGATATGTAATTAGTGTAATTATGTTTGGGATGCACTCATTTGTAATGTGAAATAATTGGAGTGCTTGCTAATGTTTGGTGTTCCTTGTTCTACATGACACATGTAACACAATATTTTCATATTATTGCTTGAAGGCTCTGAGTTGAGCAATTTGCCATTTTTCACAATTTTTAAGTTGCACATGTATTAATTTTGTTATTTCAAAAAAAAAAAAAAAAAAAAAACAGTTGTAAATATTTTGAAATCCTTAGAACTTTGCAGTACATTGGAGCAACTAGAGGAGAGAGTAGGCTATGTTCTTGTCAACTTAAATTTAAATCCATTCAGTTAAGTTAAGATCAGTTCAGATTTAGTTAGTGTAAATTTGTACACATCAGATTTGGTTGGTTTAAATTTGTACTCCTCTTCAGATCTATTCAGTTCAGTTTAGTTTCGGAATCCTTAACTAAAAATAACAGAGTTTTTTTTATCTCTTTTTGGCTTTTACGAATAGTAGTGAGTTGATAGTAATTTGACGGAGTATCCCTTAACTCACTTGGAACTAGTAGTCAATTCAAATTATTGAAAAGTACGGATTTTTTCAACAAGGTGTTTTCTGGTCAAATGTTCAACAAAGACCATATCCATATGTATTGGCAAGTGAAGTTGAGATTGTTGGGTCAAGTGACGCGGTTAGCTATCCGTTAAAATTAGAGGTTTTATAAAATGAATTAAAGGTGTATGAACATATTATGAGACTGAGAGGTCAACATATGGTCCAAATCATGTGTAAAAGATTCTTTCTTGGAACTGCTAATTTATTTATTTTTCTTATGCTTATGGTTAGTATACTACTAGAGTACAACATAATTTATCAAGTTGTACGAACAGTGCCAATACTGGATCGAATGCCGAACTTGACCCCGACAACTAGTACAATATTCAAATAATTCAAATCCAAAAAGAAAAGGAAGAAAAATGAGAATAACTACGAGTGTGAATGAGATTTAGCTAAAAGTTAATATCGCATTATGGCATCGTATAATATCTCAATCTCGAATATACCTTTATACCCTGCACGCATTATTAGTGTCACTCAATTATTGAACTTTCGGTATGTATATGCACGTACAGCGGTACAGGCAGTTATGTGTGTTGTCCATAATAATTAGGATTAGGAAGGGGTTGCTTCTTTACTTCTTTTTAACATGCATGAACTTAGACTCAATTCAATGTGCTTAATTATTTGCTTTTCTTAAAGATAAAGATAAAGATGTTGATATTCCAACAATTGAAAAGTTTCATACGGATCTACAGCAACTGGAACTAAATCAGGTAGAGTTAATTAAGTATTAGTGAGCCACAAGCAAACAAAAACAATAACTTAAAGGTAGTATTTGATATTTCTGTAAAAAAAAAGTGTTTGCTTCTAGAGAGGGAAAAAAAAGTAGAATTGGGTGCTTTATTTCATAACTTCTACTTTTACTTTTCTAAAAAAAAGTAGGTAATCGTTGCTTTTGAGAAGTAGTCCAAAACTTGTTTTTTCCTGCTTAAATCACTTCAGGCTGATTTTTTTCCTAATTAATGAACACATATAATTTTTTATCAAAAACACTTATATACCACTTTAATCAAAATCAGGTTAAAATTAATTTTGAAAACCATGACAAACACTCACTTAATATACTAATTGTTGGAAATGACACCACTAATGAGTGGACTTTTAATAAAAAAACTACGTGTTTTGATCATGAATAGTTAATTTAATGAATCTTACGTACATGAGTTATTCAGAAACAAAACTAGTCTATCTCTAGTGAAAGCGTTATAGAATGAAAAAATTACAATAGCATATACGTATCTATCTCATTTTACTACTTTAACTTATTTAGTTAACATTTTCAAACTTCTACCGTGACTTCCTCATAAATGTCATTAGTAAAAAAAGAAAAGAAAAACTATTTTATTCTATATGATCGTGTCTAGGATTTCATTTGTAAAATATATATTTTTTAAAAAACCATTTGAAGTATTATTTTTAATTAATTGAAGCTCAAAGTTGCACGATGTTGACATAAAAGTAATACAAAAACTTGGAAAAGACCACCTATTTGTGGACTTTTCAAAAAAACCACATAATGTCATCATTATATTCGATGTTATCAATACAATGTCTAATGTCACTAATAATACTAATATGATAACATTTAGTAACATTGGACATTGTATTGATAACATCGCATATTATGATGCCATTAGGTCCAATGTTACTAATGTTACTAATATGATAACATTGAATATTATATTGATAACATCGCATATTATGATGAAATTAGGTGGTCTTTTTGAAAAGTCCACAAATTGGTGGTCTTTCCCAAGTTTTTCTCAGGGATATATGTTCAATGGTCAGTGCTCACCTAGAGAGCATTATAAGTATATAGAGTACGTACCAACTATATAGAGTATGTACCGGTCTTAATCTCACTTGTATTTAGGGTATTAAAAAAACAATAATTTATCATATGATTGCGTTTCCTACTTATGATATCTCTAACAAGTTATTTTAAAGTGGTGGTAAGTGTTAAATAAAGAGCAGTTATATTTTATATTGATAGCAATCATGTGTAGTGATATATTTATTCAATCTTTCTTAATATAATACAACTGCTCTCAATGTGATATCGCTCCTGATTTGACATTTGTCCAATGTTTTTACTCGTTGAAATATTCTTTCAAAGTAAAAAAGCACAAATTAGGATTTGAGCTTTCATAGATAGTTTATGAAAATAAAAAGTATGTTTCGGGAATACGATAACACTTTTACTTAAGTAAGATTTTATATTAATATGATCATGACGATCGAAAAGAAACGTTTATAATACTTTTAACAGAAAATTGAGAGTTATAAATATACTACAAAAAAATGTGTTTTAATATTCTTTTGGGGGGAATTCGAATGAGAGACGCACTCTTTTTAGGGATGGATAAGCATTACAGATATAACTAATAACATAGTTATTAGTTATATGGTATTAAGGATGGCATCAAGAGTTACTTCGAATCTCACTTTGCTGCTCAAATTCGAGTTTGGTATCCTCTTCAAGTAGCGGCTAGTAAGGTTCTGGATACGGGGGTCGCTGCAGCATTAGAAGTACCATTCACTTTGTCTGAGATTCGCAAGGCGGTTTGGGATTGTGGCATAGACAAATCTCCAGGTCCGGATGGGTTTACGTTTGGCTTTTATCGTAAGTTTTGGGAGTTGTTACAAGGTGATATTGTTCGCTTGGTGTCTGAGTTCCATAACAATGGCAAGATAGTTCGTGGATTGAACAGCTCTTTTATAACTCTGATTCCTAAGTGTTCTAATCCAGTCGGTATCGAGGAGTTCCGGCCTATCTCTCTGATCAGTTCTGGATATAAGATTATATCTAAGTTATTAGCCAATCGTTTATCCTTGTGTCTTGATGATGTTATTTCTTGCTCTCAATCTGCATTTGTTGGTCAACGACGAATTCTGGATTCGATTGTTGTTGCTAACGAGGTGGTGGATGATGCTAAGAGATGTAAGTCAAGTATGTTCTTGTTCAAGATTGATTTTGAGAAGGCATATGATTCGGTTAGGTGGGATTTCCTTGATGATATGATGGGGAGACTGGGTTTCGGAGGGAAATGGCGTGGTTGGATTCATGAGTGTATATCCACGGCTACTTCATCGGTCCTGGTTAATGGTAGCCCGACTCAAGAGTTTGGGTTTGGACGAGGATTACGGCAGGGGGATCCCTTGTCGCCATTCTTATTTTTGATAGCTGCTGAAGGGCTGTCTATATTGATGAAATTAGCTTGTGATAGAGGGTTATTTAAACCGGTTCATGTGGGTTCAAATAGGGTACCGGTTTCCTTGTTACAATTCGCCGACGACACAGTTTTTTTTGGAGAAGCTACTTCTAGCAATATTAATGTTCTCAAGGCTGTGTTGAGGGGTTTTGAATTTGCTTCAGGTTTGAGGATTAATTTCAAGAAGAGTTCTTTGTTTGGTATAGGTGTGGACCGAGCTTCTATTCTTAGTTGGTCGAATACTTTGAACTGTTCGGTAGGGGATCTTCCGTTCAATTATCTTGGACTACCTATTGGCGACAATCCTACTAGAATTCGCATGTGGACTACTGTAACGGAAAAAGTGAAATCTCGACTTCATCGGTGGGAGAACAATTACTTGTCTAGTGGTGGTCGTTTGGTGCTTTTGAAATCAGTGTTGATGTCTCTACCTCTGTATTATCTATCTTTTTTTCGAGCTCCTGTTAAAATAATTAAAGATCTCACGGCATTGATGAGAAATTTCTTTTGGGGTGCTCGTAATCCTGAGGAACATAAGCTTGCTTGGTTGAAATGGGAATCTGTTTGTGCTTCTAAAGACGAGGGTGGTCTGGGATTAAGAGAATTGAAGTTGTTTAATATGGCTCTTCTTGGCTCTTGGCTTTGGCGTATTATGCATGATACGCGAGGGTTATGGATTGATGTCTTAACATCTAAATATGGTAATTTGAGGGATAATTTTTTTAACTTGGACATGCGAGTTGATAGAGGGAGATCACAGTCGGTTTGGTGGAGAGGGCTTGTTGCTTCTCTTACGGAGTCTAATTGGTTGCTTGAGGGGTTTCGTAAACAATTAGGAGATGGGAGTTCTACTAGATTCTGGATTGACCCTTGGTTGAAAGATGGTGTTTGTTTAAAAGATGTGTATCCGCGTTTGTATTCGATCGAATCTAACCCGGGCTGTTTTGTCTCGGAAAGAATTGGTGCACACGGTGTGTGGCTTTGGAGACGAAGATTGTTCGAATGGGAAATGCAACAGTTGGATGAACTTATTACTCGGTGTAATGGTGTTAATTTGGTTCGTGAGATAGCGGATGTTTGGACATGGAACTATGGAGATCAGAAAAAGTATTCGGTGCGGACGGGATATAATCGATTGTCGACTTTACGGTTAGCACCTCCTGTTGCTGATACGGCTCAAGTGTGTAATTGGAAGAAGTTAGTTTGGTCCTCCAGTGCTCCGCTGAAAGTTCAACTACTGGTCTGGCGAGCGGTGTGGAATCGTCTTCCGACTCAGGATAATCTTTTAAGACGTGGTATATTGCATGAGGCTGTTCAATGGGTCTGCCCACTCTGCAATACACAGTTGGAGGAGGTGAATCATCTTTTTTTTACGGTGCAGGAAGGTTACAGACTTATGGGACGCTGTTTGTAGTTGGTTGGATTGGCAGTGTGTTACTTTCTCCACTATTTGTGAGTTTCTAAGTTCTTGTTCCATGCCGGGTAGGAAACATGGTCAGGCTATTTGTTCTACTATTATACAGGCGTTTATGTGGAATGTTTGGATAACTCGCAATGGAATCTTATTTCAATCGGAGCCTTATGTATTGTCCCGAGTTTTATCGCGCCTCAAGTTTCATCTATGGCTTTGGTTCCAAACCAAAGGATGGATTGGAAAGACTACATCGTTTGATGAATGGGAGAGGGTACCGCGGTTGTGTCTTCATGATTGATGGTTTCGTTCGTGGGATTTGTTGGTTCTGGTTTAGTTCTACGTGGTTGCACTCTTTTTTCCTCGTTGGCGTTTTTTCCCATTGGGTTTTTCGCTACGAGGTTTTTTAAGGAGGCAACATGTGATTGGGGTAGTGTCCAACAGTGTAGTTGGGTCTTGTTGTTGTTTGTTGTTGTCTTTGTAGTGCATCTCTTTTGCACTTGTACTTAATCCCTTGTGGCTATATATATTTTGGCTGTTTCAAAAAAAAAAAAAACTAATAACATAGTTGATGTAAATAAAACATCGGTGGTTTAAGGTGTATTCTTGGTACTTTATAAGGAAAAAATATATTTAGTTAAGAACATTAACATTTTAATTAAAAACACCATTGATTTTATTAATAACGCTGATCTGTGTCTTTTAAGCTAAAAAGAGAACGTATCTCCTAATTAAGTTTTGCATATGTTTTGTCCTTATTTGAAATGAATCAACTCATGTTTTAGTATGTTTTGCAAATACTATTACTATTGGTACGTTTTACATAAGCTATTAAGAAGCAAATTATGTGGTCTTTTATTAAAATACTATTACTAATGGTCTTTCCCAATTATTTCTCCCAGAATTTAATCATAAACAGAACAATGATAAACACAATCCGTGCCTAATAGGCTGATATGTCCTAACCCTAATCAAAGAAACGTATGAAATGATCACCACACACCTAGTAAATTAGCGGATAGAGATCTTGATATGCAAGACATGCCAAACCTTGTAAGAATGATTACTTAAAAACAATTTTATTTAAACAACAAATTTATAATGAGAAACCATAAATAATATCATCAAGTCAAGTTGGCCGAGTGGTCTAAGGCGCCAGTTTCAGGTACTGGTCCGAAAGGGCGTGGGTTCAAATCCCACACTTGACATAATTTATAACCATTTTCCAAAAACTTTGATTATTTTAATCCTTTTAAGACTTTAATTCTGTAATAAATTACATTTTTTAAAAAGAAAAAAAAAATTATTTGCTTATAAATGTCCAAACATATCTTTACCATTTTCCAAAAACTTTGATTATTTTATTCCTTTCAAGACTTTAGTTCTTTAATAAATTCCTTTATTTTTTAAGGAAAACAAAATTTTTGATTATTTTATTCCTTTTAAGACTTTAGTTATTTAATAAATTACTTTTTTTAAAAAGAAAAAAAAATATTTCCTTATAAATGTCCAAACATATCTTTACCATTTTCCAAAAACTTTGATTATTTTATTCTTTTTAAGACTTTAGTTCTTTAATAAATTACCTTTATTTTTTAAAGAAAAAAATAATTTCCTTATAAATGTCCAAATATTATTTTAGATATACATATAACATCAATCATTTTTTAAATTATGCTAATTTTCATAAAAGTCAATATTTCAGGTTTAATTTTACAAAATATCATCCCTTTTTTTTTGTTTTTCTTTTATTGAACATCACGCCTCGGGGGTAAATAGGTCGGGAGTTCGAGTCACACTTCGGGAGTAAATGGGAAACCATTATTAATCCTCGCTTTGGTGCTTAAAAAAAAAACTTTAACTAAACAAAACACTTTTTGCTAATATATAATATATCTTAAAAGTACATATCTTTTATGTATATAATCAGAACATTAGAAACTACTCATAATAATCAAACATGAAATATGAAATATTTCGTCGTGGCGATTTTATATAATTTCAATGTATTTTAAATATTATATATTTTATTTTATAAAATATGATGCACTTTTAATGTGTTGTATTTACATTAATAAAAAAAATTGTTAATGTTTTGCACAAAATCCAAACCTTTTGAGGTAAACAAATAATTTTTTGAACAACATATATTTTTAACGAAATATGAATAAATCTCATGTAAAAAGTCATTTAACAAACATCCCTAATTCCTCAATGTTAATATTTCATTCATAAAATTAAGTAGAATTACATTAGGCAATTATCATAAAATTGTTAATGTTTAAAATATATGAAATCAGAATTACACTAATTAATGTAAACATTTTTTATAATTTTTTCTTATGTTTAGCTCTCTTTAATTTAAATTTTGTTAAAAGGTAACCGCTACTTTTCAGAAGCAGCCCCATGCTTGATTTTTATTGTTTAAAGTACTCAAGACTGACTTTTTTATTAATTAGCAAACACCTACAACTTTTTTTCAAAATTACTTTTATAACCTGCCACTTTAATCAAAAACTTGGTTAATTATTTTTTTCTGAAAATCAATGTCAAACACTCACTTAGACTGCTAGTGGTAGACTGGCAACTTGATGGCAAGTACTTCTCGGTGGTTCCGTTCCAAGTTTATCATTTAGTTTTCGTTCAACTATGTTCAAGTCGAAAAAATTATATTGTACTCCAGAAACATTTATATTTGTTAATATAGAAACTATATACAACTATAGCATGACACATCAATATCCTCTAAAAATGCTCTCTAATCTTCTCAATATATCATCTCACACATTCACACCCATACTCCTTCCATAATCTTCATCCCCTTCCCTGTCTAGCTTGTAGGATCAACCATGAATTTGACTCAGGATATGAATGATGTTTCACAAAATCACTCTACTGCTAAGGATTCACAACATCCTGCACATGCGCAGGAAGCTATGCAAACCGAGGAAACTCCTCAATCTTTCAAAGAAAAGCTCAAGCAAAAATCACCACACACATATTTCCCTACTTGGCTACAATCTTTTGATAACATCGAACCAGTTCAGTCGACACAACAATCAGTGAATATCCCACCTACTGCCTTGCAACTTGAATTATCTCAAGAAGATTATAAGCAACTATATAATCCTTGGAAAAGTGCTTTAATTGTTCAAACAGTTGGTTACACTCAATCTATAAACAATATCTCCAAACACTTGAAGGGTGTTTGGCGTACTAAAGATAACATTACATCAATCGATCTTGGCGAAGGCTTCTACATTATTAAACTCCTTAATGAGGATGACTATCTTATGGCATTAGCGGGCGGACCTTGGCAAATCTTTTCGTACTATCTAGCTGTCCAACAATGGTTTCCGGGATTCAAAACATCCAAGGGACTACTAGACTGTATGGTAGTATGGATTCAATTACCAGAATTACCTATTGAATTTTTCAACTTCAATATATTATTCAAAATTGGAAAATTATTGGGAAGACCGATTAAAGTTGATGCGAATACCCTCCAAATTACGAAAGGAAAGTATGCTCGTATCTGTATAGAAATTAACACTACTAAACCTCTACCCAAAGTTCTCTACATAGGTCAAACATGTCAACAAATTGCTTATGAATTAAAGGCAGATTTCTGCTATATTTGTGGGCTTATAGGTCATAGTGGACTCCAATGCACACAAGAGGAATTTTGTGATGATGATCTAGAAGCAGTTTCTCATGGTTGGCATATTATTAGACGGCCTAATAGGATTCCTAAAGAGAGGAAAACGTCCCAACCAACCTCAGCGTCACCACCATCAACACAACCTGGTAAACAGCATGACACGGACCACAATGCTCATACCAGTCCAGGTCCAACCGAAAATAGGTCCAACCAAGCTCCAAATATGGACCCACAATCATCACGTGTGGATAAGCAAAGTAACAGATCAGTAGGCAAAGAAACATCTCCAATTAATGCGCAGCCGCCTCTGACAACCTTATCACATAATTCTCAAGGAGACAACTCAATTTCTAACACTTCATCCATTTTCCCAAGTATTAGTCAACCTATTAGTGGTGCTCAGCCACACGTGGATCCCCAAAATTCATTTACTGCCATGCAACTCCAATTTAAGCATGTTCCTAATACATCCACTCAGCCTAATAATAATTCTAAATTCCAAACAAAAACTCATGCGCCTTCTGTAGCATTAAATGCTAACCCTTTCAGCGTGTTAGCTAACCTCCCCACTGACACAAATTCCATCTCTTCCCAAGATAATTTAAACCTTGATTCTAACCCGAGTTTACTTTGTGACAAGTCCCATAATAAGCATTTAAACATCACTAGTTCCAATCCAAAACTTAACACCCCTTCACCTTCCCACTCTTCTCTACCCAGCAACCATGAACAACCTAAGAATCCAGATTCCATCCCCAACCCCATCTCCTTCACCGGAATCGGATCTGAGCATTGCAAGCAGCCGAACTCCATCACCGGTAACAGTACTTCCAACTCACCATGCAGCATTGCCAGTCATTCCCCTGCCACGACCACCCACACCCCACCCAATACACTTAAACCCACTCAATTCAGCTCCTCAGGACATACTCAATGGACACATACTCCGCAATGCAATCGAAACTCTAAGAACACAAGGAATAATCCGGGAACAACCAATGCGACAGGAGGGGATCCAGAACATTGTCCCCACTCAAGGAATACTGTTAAGGGAACCTCCAATGCGGCTACCACCTCCGGAAAATCACGTGGAGGCACGACAGCAAGCCATGCAGCAGGCCCCACG
>JAYMSL010004648.1:0-10876 GCA_036897195.1 Plantago coronopus | reverse complement strand
GTTAATCAAATATCCAGAGATTCCAATAATAATTTATACTAAAAAGATAGAAATGTGATTATGAGATTTTCCAGAGTGATGATTGAAGGTAATAATAGTCATGTGATAAAGTTGGTGCAATCTAAAGATGAGTGTTTATCATATCTTGGAGTGATCTTCGGTTCGGATTTTCTGTTCCATGATTTGTGCCGTGTTTGAACCCAACTGACACGTGTCCTAATTTACTGAATTTTCATTTTATGTTTGTATACTTTCGTCTCAATTTGTCCCTTTTAAACTTTAATTTACTGAATTTTCCCTTCTTCTATTTTTACAGAGTAAGCAACACTAAACAAAAACAAACATGTGTCCTATTTTTACACTAAGCAACACCTGTCCAACGTTTGCTTGGGTTTTCTTTCATATTTTGAGACTTTATTACTATCTTTGTTTTTTATAAGAATTTTTAGGTATACATTTTTCGCAAACTTTGACCACAAATTACTTTAAAATTATACGACAACAAAATATAGTAAAATTATATTATAAAAATTATCATGCATACTTTTGTAACATAATTTTACTATATTTGTTTGTCGTGTAATTTTAGAGTAGTCCGCGGTCAAAGTTTGCGAATTTTTTTTTACTTAGGATACTTTTTGAAAAAACAGAGGTTTTTGAAAAAACAGAGGAAGTATTTGTGAAAAACAAACAGCTTCATCCTCCCACTCCAAAATCTCCATAGCTATACTTTGAGCAACAAGAACAACTATTTTCCAATCGAATAATTTCTGTAGAGTCGAGTGATTGCACTCTGTCTTTAAGACTTTATTCGTCCCGCACTTGGTGATTAAAGTGTTATTTTTTCCTTCATTTCCGCTTCAAAATTTTTTCTTCATTTCTTTTTTCCAACTATCTATTTATCTCTTTATACTTAAAAGAGAAGTACCTTAAGAAAGTAGTACATACAAAAAATTAAGTTTAATTAATTCTCATATTTTAACTTTGAGAAAACATGAAATGATAAACTATATGCATATTACATACTGATAAACTATATATAATTCAACGTTAAAACACAATATAAAAATACAAGTATTGTTAAAACACAACATAAGCACGCGAGTATATTTAATAACAATCTTACTAACAATTAATATATTTAATTTTCAGCTTCACAATTAATACTCTAATAAAAGTAATAATTCAATTATTTTGTTAACTTAAAGTCGAAAAGTTACGAGGTACGGGTCAGAGGAGGTAATATTTTATGTATTCCATGTATTATAATCCCACCAGAGATTGTGCCCATTCCTTCCAAGCAAGAGTTAAAACTTAAAAGGTAAAACATGAGATGAAAGTATGAAAACATAAAAAGGTAAATTTAGTATATTTGGAGGACACATGTCAGGCATTGATTATTGGGTTCAAACATGGCACAAGCCATGGAACAGAAAATCCGGAGTGATCTTGGAAGTATAGCTGCGGAAGTTAAACTTTTGATTCTAGATTTACAGCATGTTTCCTTTAATTTAGTTAGGAGATCAGCTAATGAGCTTGCTCATTGTTTAGCAGCAAACGTTTCATGCGATTCTCAAGGTGTTTCTGATTTGCCTCAGGATTGTCAATCTGTAATTCAACTCCTTTGAGTTTTATTGAATGAAGGTTGATTGTAAAAAAATATGTTAGAAATTTAGAATAATTAGAATTATACAAGAATAGTAAAAGAAATAACAAAATTATAAGAACATGTAAGAGTATTAAATGAATAGAAATGTTATTATGCAATTTAACAATTATATTTGTTGGGCTAACAAGTCCAAATCCAAAAATACTTATTCAATACTTCAATTTCTTCCAACTTCATGTAATATGCAATTCAACATAATATATATATATATATATATATATAATTCGCGGGTCAACGGACCGGGCCAGGCTGGGTCGGGCTGCGGGTTTTTCATGGGCCGAGCCAGTAATTTCAAGGCCCCCATGAAGCATTTATTTTAAATGGTTATGGTGCGGGCCGGACCAGTTCTAAATGGGCCGGGCCGGCTTTTTGCGTGCCGGGCCAGGCCGGGCTGTTCTACGACCGGGCCAGTTGACACCTCTAGTGCTGGAGGTGTCACCACGGAAAAATAACATGTTTTAATGTTAAAATTTCCTGGAGCTTAATTTGCGTACCTGATTCCGGCTACCTTCTCCGGAGCTCCGTTGAAGTAACAATGTTGCAACAATGTAAGACAATGTCGCAGCAATGTGAAATGATGATGTTAACACTGAAATTAAACAATGCTACATCAATATAAGAGTCTTTCCTGCATCATTTGATATTGGTTTTTGAAGAGTGCAAGCAGTTGACGAACTAACAAAAAACAAAACTAAGAACATGCAATTAATAACTAAAGCGATAGAGAAAACTGACTAGATTCAAGAGGAAAAATGTGGCGGTGATAGTGAATCAATGTTATTAGTCCTAGCATGTGATAGGATGACTGAGTGAATAATCTATGTGTTCGGTGCAAATATACACAACCCTAGCATCTATAATAGAGTCGTCAATTCTATTATAAACACATCATTAACATGCATTTGAATATCAAGCCATAAACAATAACACGAACTAATCCGTTTGAATATATTAATGCTTCCTCAACTTGATGTCTTTAGATGAAAAAACTAGAGGAGGGAAATTAATAATAAAGATGGACATGATGAAATCATATGGCAGACTAGACTGGAAATTTCTTGGAAAAATGCTTCCTGCTTTTGGATTTTTTGGGATTATTACATATACCCCTGACGGATCACCACTTATCATCCAAATTTCATTAAATGAAAATATTACACCTAAGTCCTAAATCCAGTTTTTAATAAACAACAACAAACACTATCTTTATTATTTGGACTAAATTGGAATTTTCAGACTTCCTATAATTGTGCTTTCACCCTTAACTTTTTCTCTTTTATATAAACTATATTACAAATAAGTTAAGTTTATAAAATAAACAAAATTTAATAATAATAAAAAAACTAAAGTCTCCCCCCGATGCCCGGAGAAAAATCGACTTTTTTTCGTAACAGTTTTAATTTTTCGGACACAAAAAAAATTTCACGGTCAGTGGGCCCGGGGTGCCCCCGACGCCCCGCCGCCCGCGATTTTTTTTTTGTCCGAAAAATTAAAACAGTTACAAAAAAATTTTGAACTTTTTTCCCGAACGGGAGAGGGGGGTATCCCCGGGCCCACTGACCCTCCATAATTTTTCTCCGGTCAATGGGAGTAGCATCCGCCCTTAAAGAATGAAACTAAAGAAAAGGAGGAGGAAGAAGAAGATGACCTCCATTAATGGAGGTGAAGTGTTTGGAAAGAGAAAGGTTGGAAAAGATGACTAATTGTGCAAAATATTTATAAAATTGGGGTTAAAATTAAATTGTCAGAACTTGGAGAATATGGATATAAAATAAAATTGTTAAGGCCTGTTTTGTTACTTAGCAGAAAAAAATCGGTTTAGAACTTATATTTAATTGTTTCATCTAACAGGATCCGGGTTTAATTAGTAAATCTAACAGGGGTACTGGACGAAATTTGCCTTTTAAAAACAAGATATAGGACTTGGATGTAATTGTTGTTATCTAACAGGACTATATGAGAAATGTGTAACTATGAGTGGAGGTATGTATAATAGAACTTAATCAAAATACTTTTAATTACTTAAAATTACTATTTAATGTTAAAATCATATTATATAAAAATAAATATGATTTCAATAAAGTCGGTGAAAACTGAATGTTGAGAACTTAGTGGATAATTGTGCAAAATAATAGTTAAGGGATTGTTTGGATGAATTAGTCAAATTATACAAAAATGGTGTTTTAGCCTTATATCAGTGTATATGTTATTGTTAGACTAATAATGACTAATCTGTAATTATAAATCTAGGAGGGGATGTGAATTAAATTCACATATAAACTATCGGGATATTTTGTAATCATATTGGGTTGTTATAAACTAATATCATACTATGTAGTACTTTTGATCTCATCACTTGAATTAAATATGATTCAATCAAAATCACAAAATAAAATACAATTGGATTACTAAAATTATCAAGGCAAACCATGCTTTTTTATTGTCTATCTTTCCACAACGCCAGACAAAACAAAATTCCGTCTTTCTTCCTCTTCTCCTATCATAGATACTGCTAGAGTTATAAAATCCATGAAACAACTCTACAATATAACTCTGATATAACCATCCAAGGATCTTGGTAACCTATGAAATTGGCTAAATTCCAAAAAATATACTCTAAGTTGTACCACAAACAATTAATATACTCTAAGCTGGCTCGTTACAATTTGTATACGAAATGTCAACACACACTATAATTTATATACGATTTCAAAATTGATTCAATTTCAACCGGAATCGTTGCAGGAAAATGGCAAGTGAGCCACACTCTCCGGCAAACGACACATGTCGCCTTTTGGTTGGTTCTTAGTCTTAAATTCAATTCTTTTTTCAGAAAACAATAGAAAAACAGAAAATTAATTTCTAGTATATCAAAAAAAGAATTTCAAAAAAGATTATTATTTAAACAATGTTTTAAAAAGAAAAATAAAATCAATTAAGGTATTCAGTATTAAAAAAAATTTACAATAAATTTCAAAGAACACGTACGGGGCGAACCTGGGCGGACATGCATGGGGAGTAAGGTGGAGTTCTGCCCATGGAAATGGGTGAAGCTAACAACATCGTCTAGGAGGTAGGCGGAGCTGTCAACTCCGCCCTTGGAAATGGGAGGAGCTTACAGCTCGCCTAGGAGGTAGGCGGGTAGCTCCGCCCTTTGATAGTGGGCTGAGCTTACAACTGCGCCCTCCTCCTAGGCGGAGCTGAGCTCCGCCCTTCTCGGATTTCATATTTTTTAATCTTGCCTGCTTTTTTTCTTTTTCCGACTCTTGTGCTCCGCGGGAAGTCGGTGATGGAGGAAGATGAAGGTGAAGGAAAGATGATGGTGGGAGAGGAGGAGAAGGTGAAGAAAGAAAGTGGAGGAAGAAGATTCATGGTAGAAGGTTGGAGGAAGAAGAAGATAAAAAAAGAGGAAGAAATTCAAAACACACATACATACCTACCTCGGGTAGAGCGATTGTCGATAGGATTGTAACCTTGGATTCTCATGGTATCCACGGCGATTTCCGCGTGGAGAACTGAATCTGATCCATAGACCAGGCTAAAGGGTGTTTCCTGACTTGCGGTCCTAGCCGTTGTGCGGGAAGACCATAAGATGCCCTCAAGGTCATCCACCCAGTCGCCTTTTGAAGAGGCGAATCTCCTCTTCAGGTTATCCATAATGGTCCGGTTGGTGACCTCAGTCTGGTCATTGGCTTGTGGATGTCTCTATCTTCAATTCCTTGCACCATCTCTTCATCAATGACCCGCTGAATTGAGCTCCATTGTCGCTCACAAGTTTTCGAGGTATTCCGAATCGGGTGATGATGTGAGTCAAAATGAACTTCTTTAACATAGCTTATGTGATCGTATTGACCGCTTCGGCCTCTACCCATTTGGTGAAATATTCAACCGCCACGATTAGGAACCGTTTCTGGCCGGATGCGTAGGGGAATTTGCCAACAATGTCTATGCCCCACATGTCGAATGGACAACAAACGTTGGTAGGGTGTAGAGGTTCACGATCCTTCTCGCGTGCGTTTCTAGCGTACAGTTGGCACTCTTGACACTTTTGATAGAACTCGGTAGCATCACCTCTAATGGAAGGCATGTAGGCGGTTATTTGCAAGGTATTCCACCACCGGGGTCATCCAGCTAGGCGAGCTATCGTTGGCTAGGATCAACATAGCTTTAGAGGTGATGCACGGACTCTCAAAAGTCATAATTACAACATTTCTCGTATCAATTGTTCCCGCATCAGATGCCAATTTGGAGAGTGCATCAGAGCGTTCATTGTCATCTCGTTTGATTTTGAGAAGCTCGAATTTGGTAAAGTGAGTGGAGAGCTCCTTGACTTGCTCTAGATACTTGATCAGAGATGGGCCTTTAGTGGTGAAGTTACCCATGAACTGGGATTGGACCAATTGTGAATCCGTGTATGCTCTCAACCTCTTCACCATAATGGCTTTGGCAAAACGTTGACCTGCTATCAAGGCCTCGTACTCAGCTTCATTGTTAGTGGCGGGAAAGTTCAATCGAATTGCATGTTCGATCTCAAATCCCTCGGGGCTTATGATGTAGACACCCGCGCTGCCAACCTTTCCGAGCACCGACCCGTCGACATATAACGACCAAGTTTCGTCTTTTGGGGCAATGTCAAGCTCCATAGGCGCCATGCCCGAGGAGGTGCCGACCTCGACTACGCGGGGAGGTGCTTCACTTGGCAAAATCTTGGATTTTTCTATCCCAAGGCATCAATTTTCCATGGTGAGGACGACGTGGTCGACCTCCATCCATGATTCGTGAGAGTGTAGAGGTGAAACCTGTTCGGTTACAAAGTTCACCAATTGAAGAGGATTTTCTTGAGGAATAGGGGTCTCTTCCTCTGGGGGTTTTTCTGGCGCCGAGGTCGCATCTTTAGAGGTGGATGTCGTGCTCGTTTTCTTTTTTGATTTCTTCTTTGGAGGAGCGGTGACCGGCACTTCGTCCTCCTCTATTGGCTCGGCCATATAGTCGGCGAGGAAGTCTGCCATCACTTGAGTCTTTTGATCACTCAGCGAATGATACTCGATCGTGAAGCCGGTGAGCTCGCAAGACCATTGAGCTAGGCGCCCCGATCATTAGGGCTTACCCAAGATTTTCTTTAGATGTTGATTTGTGAAAACCATGATTGGGTGAGCATAGAAGTATGGTTTCAGTTTCCTTGCGGTATGAATTACGTACAAGGCATACTTCTCTAAAGTTTGATATCTTGACTCGGCGGGCGTTAAAGCCTTACTAACGTAGTAGACCGGAAGATGATCATTTGCATTGATTTTGACAAGTACAGAGCTTATAGCTCGGGGGGGGGGGGGATAGATAAATACAAGTATAGAGTCTCTCCCTCTATAGGAGATGCCAACAAAGGAGGCTTGGTGAGGTAGGCTTTGAGACTCTCAAAGGCTTCCCTACACTCATCCCTCCACACAAAAGCATTCCTCAAAACCTGAAAAAAGGGAAGGCTTCTTTCTGCTGATCTAGATATAGAACGACTAAGTGCTACAACTCTACCAATCAAGCGTTGGACATCGTTAAGCTTCTTCGGTTGGGGTAGGTTGCAGATAGCCTCTATCTTCTCAGGGTTCGCCTCAATTCCCCTTTCAGTGACCATGTAGCCAAGGAACTTTCCACCTCTAACGCCAAAAGTGCACTTGGCCGGATTGAGCTTCATGTCATATTCTTTCAGAACATCGAAGCATTTGGAGAGGTGGGAGACATGATCTATTTCCACTTTGCTTTTGACGATCATGTCATCGACGTAGACCTCCACCGTCTTCCCGATCTGTTGCTCGAACATTTGGTTCTCGAGCCTTTGATAGGTGGCTCCAACATTCTTGAGACCAAAAGGCATGACCTTGATGGCGTAGACCCCCTTCTCGATGATGAAGGAGGTTTTGATGACGTCCTCCTTGGCCATTTTAATCTGATAGAAACCTTGATAAGCATCTATAAAGCTAAGTAGAGCACATCCAACGGTAGTGTTCACTAATTGATCAATCCGCGGTAAAGGATAAGGATCCTTTGGGCAATGCTTGTTGAGGTTGGTGAAGTCATTGCACATCCTCCATTTTCCTTGAGATTTGTGGACCAAGACCACTGATGACAACATTTTACAACCACCTAAACGTCTCTTTTTCGCTAACATTAACGCGGGTTTGTCCCAACTTTAGTCTTGTTTTGCATTGTTTTTGCATGTTTTCAGATTCCGTCATGTTTTTGGGCGAGTTTGTGTATTCAATGAATTTTGAGCATAATTTGGCATAAAACAAGCCATTATTGAAGATAAAGATCCAAGGCGTGGTTCACAAGCTTTTCTGGTCGAGTCGGACCAAGAGTCGCTCCAAAAACCATGCCAAAAGAAGAATCTACGCGAAAAAGATGAAGCACGCGGCCCGCATAGGAATGCATGCGTCCCGCATGGCACATGACAAGGCGCCCCGCAACAAGCCTCGCGCGCCAACTACAAAATGCTTGGCAGGGAGACGCGCCGCGCAACAAGTCTATGAGTCCCGCGTAGTGAAATATATAGAGAAGACGTAGCTTCACGCGGCGCGCATGGGCATTGCGCGCGCCGCGTGAAGGTCAAATCCAACACCATGCGCCCCGCATGAGAGGGACTGCGGCGCGCATGGCCTAGTTTCCTACGCGGATTTAGTGGCCCACGACCCAAATCCTAATGAGATTCTACTTTTCTAATTCAGTACTATATAAAGACAATTGATATTTTTATTTTCATAAGCTTTTCATAATTTAGAGAGAAACTCCACCGCTAGAGTTTAGTTCAAGAAAACGATTCTTGGATTGGAGATTAGCAGTTTATTGGCAGAGATTCTCGTTTGTTTCGTTAGGATTCAAAGCCCTAATTGGGTAATATAGTTTCCCTCACATTATTGAGTTTTTTATAATTTCTCTATACGTTGACTATGTTTACTTCATATCAATCCATGGTGACAGTGTCAAATTGCATGAGTAGCTAAGTACGTATAGGTGCGATGTAGGAACGTATGTTTATGCTTTAATTAGATAACTTTATGAATGACTGAGTTTATGTTCGGAGAGCATATTACGTCATCATCCTTACATGTGTGCTTAAGTAGAATTGACGCTCCTACTATATGCATAGGTGGTTTATCTGTATTATGAGAGTACAGTGAATGATCACCGACTCATTGATTGCTTAGCTGCATGCGCTAGTATCTGACTTATGATCACGTTACACATTCGATATCGCGTATGCGTGCACGTTACACATCCATGTATGCAACTGTCATTCATGTCTGTTTATCTGTCTAGGGTTTAGAATACGGGAATACATCGCACCTGTCTTTTATCTGTTTATCTATCTATCCAATTATCTGTTCGTTTATTATTCGTTTCTCTACGATTATTATATTCGCTTAAACAACCAAACAACCAAATTTCTGTTAATCGTGTTCAGTCGCTAGTATTACTAGTATACATGATTGATTGATTCTTAGCTCCATTGATTCCTTTAGAGACCGACCTCTGGGATTAGCTTACCGATGTTCTAATTTAGAGAATTGTGTTAGGATAATCTTGACTGGGATTATAATTTTGGTGAGTAAAACGACGTTCATCAAATTGGCGCCGCTGCCGGGGAATCAATTACTTTCAGTCAATTAATTGTGTTTATTAGTTTATTAGATTTTTTATATTTTTTGTTTGACGTCATTATTTTCGCTGCTTTGGTCTGTGTACTGAGTAATCTAATTTAGTGCATATAATGCATGCAGGGAAGAAGATCCGCGAATCTTCCAACTGCACCTTTTATAGACGAAATCGCTAGGCATCACAGCAGGATCAGAACTAACTCTCTTACTCAAGAAGATCTTGATAATTTACTGAATATGAGCGGAGCAAATCCCAATGCTCCTGTAGGAGGAGGAGAGAGGAATGCTCAAAATCAAAGGGATGTGCAAGCACCCCAGGCTCCCACAATGGGAGCTCACTTTGAAGTGACTGTTGGAGTTAACCGCCCAACAATTGTTGTCCCAGAACCAGCTCTTGAGTTTGATATCAAAAGGCACTACTTTCAGTTGATGCCCAAGTTCTATGGGATGAAGAATGAGGATGTGATGGGATTTCTCAAGGATATTGAGAGCTTTGTGAGGACTGTTCCTAGGAACGCGAACATCACTGGTGATATGATGAAGATGAAAATCTTCCCCATCTGTATGATGGATCGTGCTAAGACATGGTTGAATACTCTTCTTGAAGATTCTCTTGTGACTTGGGCAGAGGTGTTTGCTGCTTTTATGAAGCAGTTCTACCCACAGTCCAAAACGATTGATGGAAGAAGAGCGATCCAGAACTTCCAGCTAAAGTATGACGAAAGTTTCCATGAAGCTTTCACCAGATTCAAACGTTTGCTACTTCGGTGCCCGCATCATAAGTTTTGTGAAGCCGATGTGAATACTCACTAGGAGTTAAGGCTCGTGAGATTGCCGACTTGGTAAAAGAGAAAGTCGAGGAAGAAGCTCCAATCATTGTGAAGGGGAATAAATAGCCTACACAAAGCGGTCTAGTCAACCTTAAGATTGGGATTGGTAAGGAGGAGAATGCAGTAGGTACTCTTATGCGGGTGCTACTGTTAATGTGATACCGTACAGTATGTACGAGGCCTTTGGACTAGAAGGCTTGAAGGAAGGAAAATACTTGTTGAGTCTAGCTGATGGCTCATACAAGAAGCCGAAGGGTATACTCGAGGATGTACTAGTTCGACTTGGAAAGGTTCACGTGGTCACTGATTTTGTTGTTATGGAAGATATCCAATCTCGTCCAAAAGCGGGAACATATATGCTTCTTCTTGGTGTTCCGTTCCAAAATACTCTTGGGATGTCTGTCTGCACTCTAGAGAGAACTGCAGAGTTTATTGTCGAAGGAAAGAAGTACACTCTGCATGGCTTAGACGATGAAGAGGCCAAATATCATTTTAATACTCGTGCTTTTGTTGGTCATGTTGGACATTTGTATGTTTTAGCTAACCGTAATTGCAGGTTAAAGAAAGGAAGCAAGGGGGAAGCTAGTACCTGAGCAATTTGGAAGTGCTAGAAGAGTGCGGATAAGTCAAACTAGTGACTATAAAAAAGCGCTTTCCGGGAGGCAACCCGGTGGTTAGTTTTAATGCTTTAACATGTTTAAATTTTTTTCGCATGCATTCATCCATATAAA
>JAYMSL010004647.1:0-10876 GCA_036897195.1 Plantago coronopus | reverse complement strand
CAAATGATCCTTAAGAGTGTGACCTACATTCTCTTTCCCACACGCATTTTGCGATAGGAATCTGAACGCAACAGTTGGCTTCATTCCGGATGATTCCATAGTTTGGATAAGAGTAGCTTTTTGGACACCTATGTTCCTTTCAGATCTGTATAGGTGTTGCCACTCAGGCCTACCAAGATCATGATTGTGGTTGACCTCTTCACCTTCAACCGTGAACATATTAGTTTTCCTATCAAACTTGCAGCGAATATAAGCTTTGCATTTGGTCCGAGTGATAAGTGTAGTTCTTTTCTTCCTCTTCTTAGTGTTGATGCACTCAACCTGGGGAGAGGGAGTGTCTGGCTGCTTCGAGTTGGTGACACCATCTGCACTACACCTATAGTATTGTTCACGTAACTCCCCATTTTTGAAGCGTCTTGTCGTGCATCGCTTCACAGTGAAGCCAACGATACCAGCATAAAGCAGGTACATCTGACGAAGGTCTTCTAGGCTCTGGGATGTCTTTCCAAGTAATGGTTCGGGGAGTCCCGTGTCTTCGGGAAGAGGCTCCTGATTTTCTGTGTTAACATGAATAACTTGTTAACAAACATTGGGTATTATAGTAGTAACATCATATATATTAGGAATATACTAGTAACAGGGGATAATGTACAGGAAATCATATACTTTAATTAAAAATTTACATAACATCGTCAATAAAATAACTATCCTCACATATAATACAGACAACATCACAAATAGCTAATGAAATATATCAAAACATTGAATGAAACATACAGAGGATATCATAAGTGATAGGATATTCACTAAACAACCAATATCATATATAATAAAGGTAATATGACATGTAATGCAAGTAACATCAACAAAGGCGGAAAAAATATCAGGAGGACATGTAAAAGGCAACTTCACATATAAACTAACCAACAAAGCATATAATAGTAGTCACATGACATTGTGTACTATAGTAGTAACATCATATATATTAGGAATATACTAGTAACAGGGGATAATGTAC
This sequence comes from Plantago coronopus, assembly GCA_036897195.1. NCBI lineage: Eukaryota > Viridiplantae > Streptophyta > Magnoliopsida > Lamiales > Plantaginaceae > Plantago > Plantago coronopus. The sequence goes on along the minus strand of JAYMSL010004647.1, from coordinate 9,858 downwards.
ATGAAATCATATACTTTAATTAAAAATTTACATAACATCGTCAATAAAATAACTATCCTCACATATAATACAGAGAACATCACAAATAGCCAATGAAACATATCAAAACATTGAATGAAACATACAGAGGACATCATAAGTGATAGGATATTCACTAAACAACCAATATCATATATAATAAAGGTAATATGACATGTAATGCAAGTAACATCAACAAAGCCGGAAAAAATATCAGGAGGACATGTAAAAGGCAACTTCACATATAAACTAACCAACAAAGCATATAATAGTAGTCACATGACATATAATGCAAGCACACATCAGTATAAGAAACAAAAACACTAAATCACATAGGGTACACATAGAAATCAAGCGAGATCAGCATTCAATATTATGTAGATATCATGTATTATAGCAGTGACATTACATATCACCAAAAGCACATAAATCAGAAGCATAGGGGAACCAAAAACCACTAACCAAACTGATAACATCAGGAATAACATATCTAACATCACATTAAACATACCTTGAACAGCTACTATCTGTAGATCAGTCGATTCACCCGTTGTCATGGTGATCTGCAATTGTTTTTCAATTTTTGGATTGGTGAATTTCAAAAACGGGATGGAGGATTATGTTGTCTATAAAAATCGGTAACATCTCCACTGAAATCAACAACATCTACCTGTGACTGAGCTGACTGCTCCGCCTGTACGCACTCGCCGTCCATGTCGCCGTCGATGGTAGAATGCCGGTGGTGATCGTTCGAGCTGAGAGAAAGAGAGGAGAGAGAGAGAGAGAGAGAGAGAGAGGTTTGCAGCCGTTCTGGGTTTGTGTGTTGGGAATAATTAGGTATGAGGTGGGGGGATTGACCTATTTATACATGACCCGGTTTGGGTTGGATTCGGGTCAAAAGATCCGCGTGTTGGGCAGTCCAGGAATTGCCAATGTTACCCTATGTGGTCTTTTTGAAAAGACCACATATAGGTGGTCTCTCAGAATTTTTTCTCGATTCAGTATTAAAAACACTTAAGACAAATATTTAAAACGTAATGAAACTAGTTAAAAAGAGCTTAAAAATTGTCTTCCTAAGATTCGACTTTGAAGTTTAGTAACTTGATTTGCTCAATAACTACTACTTCTCACGTTCCTACACACATGTTCATGTTTTTGTAGATTTAGCTTCACCAGACATGAATTATGTTATTGTAATGAGTTCTGGTTTTTCGAATTGACAAAATTATATTGATCAACGATATCAACAATGAACAAAGGGAAAATTATATTGATCAACGATATCAACAATGAACAAAGGGTGGACCTCACCCTGTAACCAAATAAAGCCGTCATTACTTATATACTTCGACGTTGTGTAAATCCGACTTTACTCATATAAAAAAGAGAAAAAAAAGAAAGAAGAAGAGGTCGTTGGATAATTCTAGTCATCAGTTCATCGCAACATGTTTAATGGGTTGATCCTACAGTAAAGTAAACTATAGCACTGTTTGTCCGGAGTCCGGACTAGGCAAAGGTTAAGGCAGTATTTCCCGAATCCTATATACGAGTTTGACTTATCAAACCTTCCTTGATTCGTAGTTGACCCATAAATCACAAAATCGACGTCAAACGCTGCGTTTCAACTTCTCAAGACCCAATATTTACTTCTCAAAATAAAAAACACCTCCGCCGGCGGCTCAGCCGTGAAATCCGATGGCACGCCGACCTGCAACGACCCGGAAACCCAACAATTTTCTCCGGAATCTTAAAAATCCTTTCGCCTTAGCTTTACTCTTAGCAGATGCTATCCTTGTTTCTCTCATCATCACCTATGTCCCATGTAAATGCAAAATTCGCCCCTTTCTGATTAACATCACTTCTTGAATTTACTATTACTGAATTCTGATTTCTTTCTGTGTTATGCATTTCAGATACGAAGATCGATTGGGATGCTTACATGTCGCAAGTCAGTGGCTTTCTTGGAGGGGAGCGAGATTATAGCAAATTGGAAGGGGATACGGGTCCCCTGGTCTATCCAGCTGGGTTTCTCTATGTTTATTCAGCTCTTCAATTCGTTACTGGAGGTTTAGTTTACCCTGCTCAGGTGAACCAATGTTGATTGATGCCATTTGTGTTTCAAATTCGGTTTTTATCACATTGGTATGCTTTGCAGTAGCATCTAAGTCAAATGTAATTAGCTTCGGATTTATTTCAATTGTGATTTTGTCAAATCATGGAGTTGTTTATATTGAGGTAGTAGAACTTTGTTGTTGTTCCATTTGTAAGAAGATTTAGAAAAGTCAAGGCATGTGATTTATCTTGTTTAATAGAGTTTGCTTTTTACTTACATGTTCAACAGGTCAGGTGTATATTCTGTATTGCACTTCGAAACTTTTGTATACAGTTTGTCTATTACTCTATTGTATCAATCTGTCTTGATAACTTTGCACTCGTGTTATTGCAGATTTTGTTTGGATTTCTCTATATTGTGAATCTTGGAATTGTCCTACTCATATATTCGAAGACAAATGTGGTATGTAATCTTTTTCTTATAAGATCGGATTCATTGATTGGATGAATCTTGTCCCCATAGAAATGTCGTGATGTTATTTTCCCAGAGAACTAAAGTTAAGCTTAGGAGAATCCCAGATATTATCGGATTCACCAAAACCTGCTCAACATATTCTGCATAATTTTATTACTTTAAACGTTTTGGAATGATCCAAGAAGTTCTAACAGTGATCAGCACACTCATGCGTAGGAACTTTGATCCGTGATCCAAATTCTTATATATATAGAATAGTTACGTGCAAAATCCCCATTAAATGGTTGTTTTTGGTTGAGTTTTTTCTAGTGCTGAAATGTATTTCTTTTAGGAACAAGTACCCAAATTCCTTGATATAGTATTCTCTAAGAATTCCTGTTTGCTTTGGTAATCTTCTGTATGGAGCAATTTGTGACAAATTAGTTTATGTGATGGTTAAGATGGGAACATCGTTAGGAAAAATAGGTGGAGAGGGGATTGACAGTGGTTGAATTTGCTAATGGATTTGTATTGCAAGTGGGATGTGAACTGTGAAGTGTATGGAGGTCACAGAATTCAGATTGTTATATGTTCGAAAAGGTTGTGCCTTATGATCAAATAACTGTGTTGCAGATTCCTTGGTGGGCTCTTTGCTTGCTTTCTTTGTCTAAACGAGTGCACTCCATCTTTGTGCTCCGTTTGTTCAATGATTGTTTTGCCACAACCTTCTTCCATGCTGCACTATTATTATTTCTACACCACAAGTGGCATCTGGGTCTTATTGTGTTCAGGTAGCATCCCAGTCATCTTTGAATATTTCATGAATGAAAAACTGGTTGGTTTGTTTGTGTTAAACAATACTTAACTAAAACTCTTGCACATTCTTCTCGTCAGCGCAGTGTGGCTGTCTCTGTGAAGATGAATGTGCTTCTTTATGCGCCTCCCTTGTTACTCATTTTGCTGAAGGTATCTAATTTTTATTACTGGCATGAAGTCTGGAGCCGAGATGGATATTTACCTCTTCAATAACTTCTTAAATCTGCTGGGAAAATTTTAATGCAGGCTATGGATATTCTTGGAGTAATATCTGCTTTAGCAGGTGCGGCACTAGTGCAGGTGCTTCTTCTTTTAGTCCTGCTTGACCGTGCTTTTATGTTTCTTGCATGAAACTGTATGAAAGCAGCTTAGAAAGGCCTTTCTGTTCTTTTTCAATTTGATTTTACTTATCTCTGGTGGATGGTTCTGCAGATTCTTTTTGGGTTGCCGTTCATGCTATCACATCCAGTTGCATATATCTCAAGAGCTTTCAACCTTGGACGGGTCTTTGTCCACTTTTGGTAACACAGACAAATTTCATTTACTTCATTTGACAATCTACTTACTGTGTGCTCGAAACTGATTGTATCCAGTATTCCCCTAGGATTTTGATTTTTCCCATTCAATTCCAAATTGACTTGATTAAATGCTATAGGTGGATGAAAAAGTTTGGTTTGTACTTTTTCCAGCCCTTAGCATATACATGTTGCTAAATTTAAGTTCCAACTTTATTTGTTTGCAAGAGTTAATCTCCTTTTTTTGCTTAATAATTATGCAAGGTATGTGTGCCTATGCTTTCCTGTAAAACCTAGAATTGATCTTCTTAGATTCTAATTATACAGTTATGGGTGACCGAGTACAGTCTCTGATTCTCTCAATGTTTTCTTTTCCAGGTCTGTTAACTTTAAGTTTGTTCCAGAACCAGTTTTTGTGTCTAAAGGTTTTGCCCTGCTGTTATTGGCTGCTCATCTCATTCTTCTTGCGACGTTTGCTCATTATAGATGGTGCAAGTAAGTGCTGAGTAGAATATCAGTTATTCAGTACCATGTGCAGACATGCTGTGTTCCTATTGTTTAGCAACTGAAGTGATGCAATAATATTTAGATTGCTACTCCCTGTGCCCCAAACAGAGAGTCCCATTTCACTCCCCATGCTACCATACATATTGCGAGAACTACAATAATGTGGTTAGTCCCATTTTACTGGGGTATGCCTTGTCTACCACTTTTGCATGACAAGACAAACTCACATCCAAGCAATGCACAACTGCCCGAGTCCAAAGTTGTAGTGCCCATTTGAACTGATCACCTCCCACCTTCTCCTCAACTAAGAGATCCCTTCCCAAACATGGGGACTAGCTGTATTTATGAGTCTCCCAATGCATTGACGATTGACCACATTTATAATATTTCTCTTACAAATTTTCTCACTCGAACTCTACTATTGAGAAATTGGAATATGCACTGGGTTGTCCAAATAGTAGATTGGGGCAATCATGTCAGTAATATACATTTGATATACATGAAGTTATTACAGAGATTAGTCAGGGATCAAGTTTCGTACTTAATCCGCAATAATCAATATAGAGACATAAGAATATTCATTGGGTTGTCACTATCATTTTGATCATGTTATCATGTTGCTGCATGTTCATTTCCCTGAAAATAAGTTGTAACTTTTTGTAATATTTTCTTATTGACATTGGGACTTGGTGCAGGCACGAAGGAGGAATATTTTCTATGTTGTATTCTAGGCTTGCCCAAATGAAGCTTCGCGGATCAAGTATCAAGGTTCTCACTGCGGAGCGTAAGTCATGGATACATTTCTCACTTTTTTTCTTTCACCGGGTCAAACAGATTTACAAACGTTGCCTTGTATTATCTTATGGCGTGCCCCTGATGCCGTTATTATTGAATTCAGATATCACAACAACATTGTTCGTTGGGAACTTTATTGGGATTGTATTTGCCCGGTCTCTGCATTATCAGTTCTATTCCTGGTAAGTCCTGTTTGGTGCAAGGGTTCAGATATTGGTTCCATTGAAATGAATATTAAGTTAATTTATCATTGATCTAATTAGACTTGATTTATTTTTAAGTTAATCCTTGCTGTGAAAATAAACAAGAAAGTTGCTTTAGAATGTTAATGATTTGAGGTGTTCTAACACAATGACAACGGGGATTAGCTATCATAGAGCTAACATATGAAATCAAAACATGGATTTGAAGGTTGTTTTCACTTTTCATGATAACTCCTGGGTAACTAGGTAGTATAGTTTCCAGATTGTTGGCGATACGCAACACAAAAGTTATCATAGTAAGGAATTGAGAGAGCTTCTTGGTCGATAAAGGGGAGCGTTCTATTTTATCTGTGGAACAGCTGGAAATTTAAAATCAATAGTAAAAGTGGAATTAGATCTACTGGGGCATGACACCCATATTTTGTGTTGCATCCCAATGTTTTTGCTAACTTTGAGAATGAGGAAAAGGTATAGTAATGCATAAGTTTCCCTAGTTTCCATGGATTTCATTTCTATTCTCAGTGTCTGAATTTCGCTTTGTCCAGGTACTTCTATAGCTTACCTTACTTATTATGGCAAACATCGTTGCCTACATGGTCACGGTAATATCCTTCACCCTGAAAGTCATTTACTTGTTTTATGACCACAAAATCGAACCCATTTTCTAATATGAGCTATTGTTGTTTTCTGCAGTCTAATCCTGTTTGGAGTAGTGGAGTTCTGTTGGAATGTATACCCTTCCAACTTCTATTCATCCCTTTTGCTGCTTGCTGCCCACTTAGTCATACTCGGAGGTCTCTGGAAGGGAACACCCAGAGATCCTTACGTTAAAGACTCTGCTGTCAGGTCTCACAACACGAAGAAGAGAACGAGCTGATGACTTGAGTTAAGCTTATTATTCCAGTGAGATTTTTGCTTGCACTTGTGTGCAGGAGAGTTTTATTTTCTCAACAATCTAAACTAACAGAGCTGATACGCAAGATGGGAAAGCATTTTCGTAAACTATAGTCTGTAAAAGTAATAGACTGGTAGGTTCATACATTGAATTTGTAATCTGAGATTCATCTACAAGCCTACAACAGTTGATCACAATTCAGACATGTTCTTGAATTTGTAAAAACTTTTGAGGTTATGAAATTATAATTGCTACTATTATAACTTTAAAGTACTCTGTTTCTACTTTTCTCAACAACCAGTTCTTTTGACCTGATTATTGGGGAATCTTGCTTTTATCTGCATTCAGATCATCTTTAGACTTTAATCATTGAGTTGGTCAAGAATGGCTCTCATCACACAGTTGATGTAGTTTCTTTAAGAAATTTGAATGAGATGTGAGGACTTCAAATTTTATGAACATACACAGTAAAATGAACGCAACGGGTTTTTGAAATCGTAATCCTGAGCAATGTGAGGTTCTCACTACGATGGGTTAGGATGGTGAGAGTGTCCGATTTAGCAACACGACCATATCATCTGATAGAGACAAAGACGATATGTGTAACTAATTTATACGAAAACCATTGATAATTATTCGATTTTAGAGAATTGACCCTGAAACAATTTTGGTTTCGGAATGTTTCAACTTACTAACTAGTCAACGACGACCAGCTCCTTGTTGTTAGTGGCTAAATTAAAATCGGATTCGAGCAGCCAGTTGCCTTCCACTGCCAACTCATAGAAGACTATTCAGAAAGGATTTTTCAGCGCAGAAATGAAAAACCAAAGAGAAAGATGAGAAGTAGTCTCTGCCAAAACACAAAATCATTATCAAAATCAAACAGCCAAAACATTCAACCAAATGATCTTTATTTAATTAACAACAAACAATATAATATTTCTGGCAACAAATCTGTTATCACAAATAATACATTACATTACAGTCTTCAATCATACATATGTAGCTTTGCGTGTATACATAATTTTATATATAATAAATTACCAAAAATTCAAAAAAAAAAAAAAAGAAAATAAAAGAAAAAAGAAAGTAGATTAGAAGAGGAGAGAAGTTGGGGGGAAAATGATCTAACTCCGGCATTGAGTGGCGGCGGAGCAGGTACGAGTGTAAGGATTGGCTTGAGCACCAGGCTGACAGTTGTAGTAGGAGGCGCCTCTCCTGTTGCAAGGGACGTTGTTGGCCTGAAGTGAACCGTAGCTGATGTACCTGGTGGTGGACTGGAGAATCCTCCTGTTAGTTTCGGAATCCATGTCGAATTCATCTCCAGCGGCCATGCATTCGGCGATGGAGCCCTTGCAGGTGGCTGAGTGAGTGGTGGCGGGCATCCAGTTGAAGTCGCTTCCGGCGTCGGCGGAGGTGAGGATTATAGCTGCGACGACGATAGAGGCGGTGAGGAGGCGGAGGAGAAGATGAGATGGTGCCATTTTGGTTTTGGGGGAGTTTGCGTATTATGATGTTGTGTTGTGTGTCGTGAATTTAAAATGCAGGGATGGTATGGAGAAGTGAAGCGGGGCTGGCATGTTAATTTATTAAGTAATAATTGGTGGATTGCTCACTTGTTACTGGCTGGGACCCCACTTGTAGTTTTATTTCATTTTTACAAAACATTTTTTTTTAAAAAGAAAATAAATTATTTGTTTATTAAATGACTGCTACCCCACTCCATTTTCAATATTTCAACCTTTTTTAATTTCATCTTACTTTTAATTTTAGGTTAATGAATTGGAATGGTACTCACTCTTCCACATTCTGTCTCAAAAAATAAAAAAAGGAAGTATGTATTTTGAAATGGAAATGGGAAGCTCCCGTCCCATACTTCCTGCAGTATTTTGAAATGGAAAGCTTAATGGGACATCCAAAATGGTAAAATGGAAATCTTAATGTGGGATGGAGGAAGTAGTATTTTTGATACGCGAATACCCATGTGATTCTCAATATTTACAAATGAATATACATGTGATACGTCTAGCAAATATCAAAGTACACGTTTAAATTTGAATGGGATTCAACGTAAAAGTCGTATATAAATCAATTAACGTGATAAGAAAATTTTATTTCATTTTATATTAAATGTATGGTTCATTAATTAACTAATTTTCATGTAGACAGCAGGGACCCACTTGAAAAAAGTAGTCAGGTTTAGTCACCAACTACCAAATTAGCTTGTGATCAAACAAACTGAAAAGACAACTTTAATCCTGAAGTCAATTCTAAAAATCTTCATGTCAGCCCGATGTCGACTTAACAAGAGATAAACCTTCACTTTGTCTTCAGCCTGAAAACTTGGGAATTAATCTTCATGTCTTGTATTCTTTCTCCTTTCAGCCTGATAAGTCAAGCTTCAGCCTTCAGCATGCGGAAGTCAAATCCTTCAGCCTACCTGCATACCTAAACTTGATGAATACAATAGACACTTGACGGAGATAGATTTTGTAAGAACTTGACTTTCGTATTTTTGTTGAGTCATGTGATACTTTTTTTTCCAAAAATATTTCCTTTATTATAAAGTTTCATTTTTGGAAAATCTGCATTTCTGGAATTTTATCTTTTGGCTTATTAAAAATTAATTTATTAGATTATATATCAATTTTAGTTTTAAAAACAAAAAATATAAAATAAAAGAAAAAGTACAATCGTATAGAAAAGTTACACAATAACACGCGAATCATGTTCGACATTCTAGTTGTACATAGAAGAAGCTATTTTTACAGCTTGGTTTAGGTGTTCGAGAGGTTCAGGCTATTGTGGTTTAGGAGTTTGATGAGGTTTAGGTGTCTCGTGTGTTTGGTTCAGGTTCAGGTCTGGGTATTGGCTCAAACTTAGTGTTGGTAGTTGTATTCGGGTTTAGGTATGTGGAATTCGGGTCGTGGTTTAGGCGTTGATTCTCGGTGATGGAGTTCTGATTAGGCCTGGTATTGTAGCTGTCTTCATTTGTAATCTCGAGCACCCCTTATGCTCGTTTTTAATTAATGAAAAAATATTTTGCCGTTTCAAAAAAAACAAGACTCATCACAATCTAAGAAGTACGAATTTCGTATTTCACGCGGTACACTTTTGTGAAAAAACTAATTTTTGAGCCACATGATCAACATCCATATGTTAAACTACAAACAATACATGTACATTGACCACAAATACATAACTAGCTAGTACGCAACAATACCTTGAATTGAGGGTGTTAATGGTCAGGATCTTAATACGACATTATGTATTTTTTACAAGTATATTACCGGCGTAGACTTGAGTGCAAGCCTTACGCAGTATTCTTACCTATCGTATTTTTCGCTCATGGCGAGTTACTTTGTAAATAATATTTTACCTTTAAAAAATAGTTTAAATATACCGTACTGACACTATATACGTACTTACATTAAAATCCCGACCTAAAAACATCCCTTAGGATTACTTCCACTTTTATAAGTTTTCGTGATAAGGTTGCTTTAATTTCCGAAGGCAAAAATGAATTTGAAAGACCAAGTATAACAAAACCGGATTGAGTATAAATCCGTGAACAAATTGTGATGACGAATTCATGGAAGAACT
>JAYMSL010004646.1:0-10877 GCA_036897195.1 Plantago coronopus | reverse complement strand
TACTGGGCTAACTCACTATATATGGGCATCTGTTGGACCAATTTCCATCTTGGGCCAGACATTTCAGTATCCTGTTTGTCTCAATTTCGTTGTAGGCTTGATATTCAAGTCCCCAATCTCCACTTCTTAACACAGAACCTCAAAATTTTGGGCCATGTGATTCAAGTCTCGGCCTGCCACGTCATAGGCCACAGCCAATCATGGGCATGCCCGCGTTTCAGTCTCCGGGCATGAGCATCTGTTGGCCCAAAAATTTTCGGCAAGCAAACATGAGATTATTGGGGCAAACAGTGAGTTAGCCCAATAACCCACGCATACCAAACGCGCTCTTAGCAAAGAAGTATACTGTTTTGGTTCAAATTGGATCTATCATTTTCCTCCTCTAATTCTTTGTTCTTCTAAAGTGGTGTCCACCACGTTACAATCACCTAGATAGAGACTTCCAATTAATGATAGATGATGCATACCATATACTAATTAGATTGTTTGAATTATGATTGCAAAGCATGTTTGCTTCAATTTGTATATGTTTGGGCATTAATTTACACGTTTCTTTAAACTTTAAACATTTTTAATTTATTATATCACATCACAGTAACATCTTATTAATTGGTCACAATTACACCTTTTTTTCGTACACATCACCTTTTTCTCTTATCCAGGTCACTGTGTCTCACAAAATGGTGCCCACTATAAACTTGTGTCTCGCTATTTTTTCAATCATACCATTATGGAAATTTACCTAGATTGCTTACGAGGTTAGTATTCTTTTCAAAACAGATTTGCAAGAATCAACTACGTACATACAATACAATCATATAAATATTTGATCATGAACCTTTTTTCACGGATAACGAACGCACAACCTGCTATCTTTCAAGAGCGCACTGGAAAAATTCATGAACTCACACAATAACCCGCAATCACGTGAACTATGCAAATTAATTTGAACAAGCCCGATAGGCTCAGAACCATAATGACTTAAACACATTCATTCCCGCACCACAATTGTATAATAAAGGGAAGAAATCCTAGTAGGCATATAACCTTTCTTAGGTTTCCCTGGGGCGAATTTCCGACTAATGCTCCTCACTTTAGTTACATATTTAATAAAACTGAGACATACGAGAGGATGGGTCAGATTTCTTATTAAAAAAAACATTTGAAAATTCATGTCTCTTATTTTTCAGTGAATATATACACTATTCAACTTTGTTCATTGTAATCCTTTTACACCTGCGAATATTTGTACATTCTCGTTTAGTTATAAAATTTTGCAGGTAATAATAAAAGGAATCTAAGAAGGAAGAGTAACTGTTCACACTAAATGATTAGATATCCGTGTATTCGAATACCACTATAAATGTGAATGGTGTAACGTCTCCTGATCCTTACAAAAATAAACATACAAGATCAAATTACAATCAAACACAAATATATATACGGTCCTTAACATAGTAAAGATTCCATGAAACAGAAAACAAAAATAACATGAATCTAAGAAGGAAGAGTAATTGTTCACACAATGATTAGATAAACGTGTAGTCGAATACAAACTATAAATGTGAATGCTGTAACGTCTCCTAATCATAACAAAAATAAACATACAAGATCAAAATTACAACCTAACCGCAAATACACATACGCACTTTAACATAGTAAAGACACAGACGTCCTAACTTTCAGAACTAAGAAAAGAAAGAAAAATATAAATTCCCAATAAATGATTTAGTTCACAATTAGTCTAAAATATCAACATCCTTGACTAAAATACACCCATCTCTCGACGCCACTTATTTATCCATTTTACACCATAATTAAATTAACTCTTCTTAGATTCTCTGCTACCCACCCCCTACCTAGCTACCCACCACCCACACACCCATTGCTATTTAAACCTCCATTTCTCATTCAAGAATCCAACCTCCATTTAACAAAAGGAAATTATCTAGAGCAAAAATGGTGATATCCTCTGAGAATCCATTATTGAAAATGGAGAAAATAAGAGACGACATTGAGCTACCAATAATCGACCTTAGCTCCAACCAAGCTGCAACCCTCATTGTCAAAGCTTGCGAAGAGTTCGGGTTCTTCAAAGTGATCAACCACGGGGTGCCGCAGCATGTCATAACCCGGATGGAAGAAGTGTGTTGCGAGTTCTTCGCGAAGACGGTGGCGGAGAAGCAGCAGGCGGGGCCGGCCAACCCGTTCGGGTACGGGTGCAAGAACATAGGGGTGAATGGTGACATGGGAGAGCTTGAATATCTACTGTTCCAAGCCAGGCCGGCGGATTCTAGCTCTTACATGTCCGAGGTTGTTTCGAGTCATGATCCTAATAAGTTTAGGTACGTCCGTGCAATCCTCTTACGCGTATTATTCTTGTTGAATTTATCAGAATTAATAAATAATACTTCCGTCTAAAAATAAGCTTATAATTTTATATTAATACCCGTTTTTCGGTGATAAATTACTCGAAATTCCTATTCAACAAATTCTTCTTTTGGGTACGTGCGTTACGAGTTTCGGCTCTGAATTAATGTGGGATTTTTGGGTTTTAGTATTTAGTTGTTGAAGGGATATTAAATGTGTTATTAATTGTTCATGGGTGGTTTTCTTTCTAGTATGGATAGAAGATACGTTGCATTTACTATGAGAGGGAGAGGTCAATGCAACTATTCAAGAGATGCTTATGTTTGAGACCTTGTCTTCACTTTACAAGACATCATACTATTTTTTAATTTTATTATTTTAATATTGTTTTTTAAATTTATTTTAATATTGGAAAACACAAGTGATGGTATTTTCTAAAAATTAATTGGGACTGATATAATTCAATTTCACCTTTCAGTTAGTAATTTACTTCAATTTTTTAATCGACTTAAAATATTATATAATCTCTTTATACTTATAGTATACTTTCAAAATTAATTTTAATTAATTTTCTTATTTTGACCTTAAGAAAACATGACATGCTAAATTACATGCATAATGATTAACTATGTATTATTCACCTTTAAAACATATTAAAATCACGCGAGTATTCACGTGTTAATAATACTAGTGAACTTCTAAATTGTACATTTTAAACTCTATTCAATCATTTTAAAATGTCTAAACTAAAGTGAACTGACTGGACCTTAAGTGAGCTGATAATATTTAAGTACAAATTTCAATGACGCAAACCTGATCGAATTAAAATGAACTGAATAAATCTAAATTTAAAATAAAATTACAAAAGAGGGATAACGAAGTACAACTACATCTAACCAATAAGTTGGGGTTCAAATCACCTCGAAAGAAAATGAGATTCATTAAATTATATTTTTCCAAGATCGAAAATACACGGCGTAACATAAATTTTGGTCATAAGAGTCAATATCGGAACAAAGATTTTAGTAGTAAGTCATTGTTTGATTGTTGTAATCAAGAAGTGGTTGAGCTTTGAGGTTGAAAAATGAAAACATCGTGCTTACTTTAGGAAAAATCATAGTTAGTAGTTACACACTCTGTAATATTATAATATTATTAAATATGTATTGTAAAGTGTTTTACGGTCTATGAGATCACAGGAGCAAGTACAGTGCACTCCTCCTTTATTATTGTCAACATTTTACGTGGGATCCAGTTATAGTGTGATGGATTCAAAATTAGTAGTAAAATTATGTAGGGGTTTAATGTCTAATCAAATAGTAGTAGGGATTATATTATATTATTTGTGGAAACATAATGAAAGTGCCCTGCATGGACAAACCTAACCTACATATAGGGGGGATGATAGGTAAAGGCTAGCCAGATGTAAAGGTGTTGAAATTAGTACAAGATCAGGATTAGTTTGATGGATCGAAGCCAGCCAGTACCACAATAGTTGTCCTAGAATCATTTTTCCGCACATATATTTTCTGTTGCCAGCCTTTGTTTTTCTAGATTGTCCTAATCATGTTTGCTCCTACTTGGAACTTGGAAGATATCATATCATATCATCCGCCCGCCCCAACTTGTAATATTGAAGGCGGGACGAGAGCTGGCGGACGTTCCACCCATATTTTTAAATTTGTATACTTTCACATTCAACTTTTAAAAATTTTGGCATTTTACATACACAAATTTCAAAATTATTATTTTTGCCACCCCTCCCCCAACTTTAAATCCTGGCTCCGCCCCTGTCCATTGTCACTTATTAAGTTGTATGGGTTATAGACTATTGCATTGTCATTAACTTCAACTATTGTTACTCGACTAGTTATTTGAGTATTTTCTGGATCCGAATTTGGTCCGACCTGGTTTTCCAAACCCGGACCCGACCCACTATAAAACTAAAATTAGAAAAAGAAGGGGTGGAAATTCCATTTATAGTTTAGTAGTTGGAAACCGGAAAACAAAACTGAAAACCGAACAAGTAGCTCTGTAGACTGTAAATGCCAGCCAGCTAGCTGTGGCTGTGTTATCTGGCAATCTATGGCTCATGTACTGTTCATCTTCCAATTTTACTCTTCTGCACATACATGCCCACTGCTTCATATCCCTACCTCTCACATAAATTCATGAATAACAATTACACATATGATCAAAACTATAATAAAAAACATTTCGAAGACTTAAAATTATTCGTTCATCACTTCATCACGAGACAGTTTTGGTCGCGGCAGCAGGTAACATTGAGGGTGGTGTAGAAGATGTTAAAATAGAATGACAGATCACATGCATACTGAAATGAAAAAAGAGGACCAATCAAATCATAGGATCTTTACCAAGAGTTACAAGCTTTCCTGGATATGGGGAACCACATGTTACTATCTTTACCTTATATATCTAATAATAATAATAATAGTAATTCACTAATTCATCACAATATAACCCGCATAGAGTGTTCATCAAATGTATGGCGGTTATTTACTTGAATCCATGTTAAAAATAAGCAATTTTAACATTTTGAAGGACAAAATTAACCCTAGTATTTTGGCTAAATACATATTCTACTATTACTTCAATTATTATGGTTTGCATGCCGGTTGCAAAAAAAAAAAAAAAATTTGTTGTTGTCCATCAAACATTTACATATACATGTCCTTAATCCGCGTGCCAACTAAATTAGAAATCGATTACGGAATATTGGTAGAATCATATTTTTGTTTTGTTCGTTTCTTTTTAACCATTTTCCTATATTTATTTCTGTCGGTACGAATGGGCTACCTTTCCGACATTATATCTAACATCTAACAAACTTGAGCTCGGAATATTAGAATTTATTTGTCATGACTAGTAGATAATTTGAAATGTCTTTCTCTCAACTGGTGTATACAATGTGGATCACAAGATTTGGATAGAATCCCACCCCTAGTTTTTTTGACTTTAAGAATGGTGATAGAGACTGTACCACTTTAGAACTTATATAGAAATTAACATTGAATTATGACAGGTTAGCAGTGAGTGGTTATGTGGATGCAGTTAGGGAGTTGGCCTGTCGAATACTGGACCTAATAGAAGAGGGCCTGAGTGGGCCTGAAAAAGTGGGCCTGAGTGGGCTAATCAGAAACAGTGAAAATGACTCACTGTTGAGGCTCAATCATTATCCAATTCCAAAGGGGCCGGCGGACCACAACATTGGGTTTGGGGAGCATACTGACCCTCAGATCCTGACCCTTTTGAGATCCAACGCTGTTGAAGGCCTTCAGATTTCCCTTCAGGACGGGGTCTGGATCCCGGTCAACCCACACCCTTACTCTGCCTTCTGCATCAACGTCGGCGACCTCTTGCAGGTGGGCCACTCTTTTTTGATATATACTCTCCGTCTCAATCTCATGGAAGAGAAAATTAGAATATCTAGTCGAGTAAATAAAGTATGAAAAATGGTTAATGTTAATACAGTTTAAGAAAGAGTTAGGTGGAAATGAAACTGAGACATAAAAATAGAACTAGGAAGACGAAAGAGTTAGTGTGTTCTGACTTCTGATAAGTAACTTTGCTCTGTTTATAGCTATACATAAATTTTACCGAGGGTAAATCACACGTATTATGTTTGAAAATGTCAAAAACTTATTAAAATATGGAAAGCTTGTAGTATATGCACTCTATTCGTTCCCATCAAACTAAACTTGATTGTGTAATTTTGTGAACCTCGGGTAAGTTTTTTCATTTGATAATTTTAACATTATAATCATAGATTAATAATACTAAAGTTGTGGATTATAAAATTAAAAATATTAAAAATATAGAAAGTTGGGCTCGTTGTCGAGCAACTGGACTGTTACTTCTGATCCAATAAGGCTTCACTGATTGGGTTAAATAAAGCAGACTCCTTTTGCACTTGTGATCCAATAACCTTTCATTTCCTTTTCATGTCCCAGCTCTCAATCACTTGGGCTTTCTACATGGACTATGGATTTGGTTGTTTTAAAATGTCAATTCATCTTATTCGTGATTTCACTTAATTAAAGCATATCATTTGACGTGTATTTTCTTTCTTTCTTTTTATATCAAAGGTTATAA
This sequence comes from Plantago coronopus, assembly GCA_036897195.1. Taxonomy (NCBI): domain Eukaryota; kingdom Viridiplantae; phylum Streptophyta; class Magnoliopsida; order Lamiales; family Plantaginaceae; genus Plantago; species Plantago coronopus. The sequence continues at coordinate 4,391 of JAYMSL010004646.1, read as the reverse complement.
CGAATGGTAAATTTACGAGCGTGAAGCATAGAGTAGTGGTGAACTCGTATGAGGCAAGAACGTCGATGGCATTCTTTGCTGCTCCGCCTCTTCAAGCAAACATAGAAAGCTTCAAGATGGCGTCCGAGAAACCTCCCATGTATAGGAGCTTTACTTGGGGCGAGTACAAGAAAGCTACATACACAAGAAGATTGGGAGAAGCTCGTCTTAACCTTTTCAAAGTGTAGGTTGATGAGAAGAAAGTTGGAAATCAGGAAATGATCTGGTGCAAAAGAATTGTTAGAGGATTTATACTCTGTAATGTGAAATTTTATATTGGAATTATAAGTTTAGTTCATAGTATTTTATGCACTTGGTTAAAGTTCTTAAGGGCTGAACTATCGATTTGATTGTTTCTTCCCTATACAAAATGTGGTCGGAAAAGTATATGAAAAATGACAGTATTAAAAAAAAAACAAAATATTCTTATATATTGTAATTAAAATATTATATGTCAAAGAAAAAGAAAAGGTTAAAGAATATTAGAATGCCTTTTTTCAAGTTAAAAAGAATATTGTAACCTGGTCTCAATCCTCAAGAACGCAATTTTTTTTTTTTTTTTATAATAAGTGTCTTCGATTCTGAGGAGAAATGGGAAACCAATATCTATTGTTTTGCCGGTTCCAAAAAAAAAGTGTCTCGGACTCTTGGTCCGTATTCTTTCCCTCTATAAGAATTCATAATATCTTCTCTAATACTAGCAGATATGCGGTCAAAGGATTAGGCTGCTGATTGCTTGCGATCACACGGTTCTTGGGTAATGCCAATATGAATTTTGCTAATCGATTAATTAATTGTAATTAGGGTTTATAGACTACCTAGTTGTCGTTGATTCTTCCACTAAACAAGTAAAAACTTGGACTAATCATGTTTACTTTACTTAACCAACATGTTGACTCAAAATATTTTAGGGCTTATAAAGTTGACGATTGCGCGAGCAATCATAATTTTTGCGTAAGTTCTAGAAGTCCACGACAAAGATCAGTGCAGTACAAAATAAAATCAATAAAAATGAAGATAAATTCTGATTAGAAATATACTAATTAGAATGAAAGATGACAACATTGGGAGAACAAAACCAACTCAGTTGTTGATATGCTTTACTTCCAATTTATAGGTCGGGAGTTCTAATTAATCACACTTCGGATGTAATGAGGAATCATTGCTGATTATCATTTTATCGACTAAAAAAATGACAACATTTGTGCTATTGTACGTCAATTGTGGACTGATTTGCAGTTTCATGTAATGTCAACTAACACATCTAATCAAACATTAAAACAAATTAGTCAATGTTGATATTTTAACATCTTGTAAACTATTGCAAATTAAGACATTATTGCTCCAAATTGGAGAAAAGAAAACACAGTTCTAGAATAGATGTAAAAACAATTGTAGTTTTTTGGAATAAACCGACTCAAGATATAGTATTACATTGGTGTAGTTGACAATTAGTTCTCACAAGTTTGACATTTTAGTTTTAGGTATTGGAGCATGATTAATTTCATTTTGAAGTTATAGAACCTTATCTAATAGCAACTTTAAGGAAATTTTAATCAATTTTGTTTTGATGATCCATTCTAGTTTAAAAGATGATAAGCATGGAAGCTGATCAACTTTAGGTTCAAAAGCCCTTGACAATTCTAATGATAATAATATCATTCTAATTCCTAAGTACTTCACTTTCAACTATTCAACTAATAAGTGGGGGAGTTCGAGTCACCCCTTTAATTTGCCATTTTAGAAAAAATGATCGAAATCATAACTTTTATTATTTGAAGTTACATTACAATATTTTAAAACTAATGATGACAACATTTTAGTACGCCCTAAACGTCTCTTTTTCGCTAACACTAACGCGGGTTTGTCCCCACTTTAGTCTTGTTTTGCATTGTTTTTGCATGTTTTCGTACAACGTCGTGTTTTTAGGTGAGTTCGTGTTTTCGATGGATTTTGGGCATATTTGGACGTAAATCCAGCTATAATTGAAGATAAAGATCCAACGTGAGGTTCACGAGCTTTACAGGTCGAGTCGGACCAAGAGTCTGTCCAAAAACCATGCCACGAGAAGAATCTACGCGTAAAACAACAAGCGTGCGTCCCGCATGGCACTCCATGCGCCACGCATGGCGTCCCGCAACAAGATCCGCGCGCCAACTGCGAGCTTGGCAGGGAACCATGCGCCGCGCACCATCTTCTAGCGTCCCGCATCGCCGAATATACGAAGGTTGCCGTAGAAGCACGCGGCGCGCATGGGCGTCATGCGCCGCGTACGAAGGCCAATTCAAGGGTTACGCGCCCCGCATGAGAGGGACTGCGGCGCGCGTAACGTAGTTTCCTACGCGGATTGGAGGCCCAAAACCCAATCCTTGAAGGATTCTACTTTTCTATTTCAGTACTATATATAGACAACTTAGAATAGTGACTGGTTGCTTTGGTTTCAGGATGTAACACGAACAGTGGAAGAAACTAACTATCAGAAGATGAAGTAAGATCTGGAAACAGCATCGGTTTTATTAAGGGTGGTCGCATGGAGTTTAGCCAGCTAGAAGAATTCACTAAACGAAACGAGTTTGAAACTAGTATGGACAGCTTGCAGAATTCACTGGTGTCTGGGAACTTTAATAGTTACTTGAATTCAAACGGGGAGTGTTTCGGGCTTTAGTGTAGCGTAGCTTTGTTATTAAAAAATTAATGTAATAAGCCCGGGTTTGGGTGTTGGTTTGGGTAAATTGTAACTAGGCTATCTTTTGTATTTGGTCGAGGGACTTTGACTGTTCGGTGCTTGGTTGTACTCTTTTTCTTTCGAGGGGTTTTATCCCGATGGGTTTTCCCCTGGAGGGTTTATAAGGAGGCAACGAGTGTCCGGTCGAGATGGTCAAAGTTGAGGAGGAGGGAATCGGGTGTGAGGTCTTGGTTCTGGTGAGTGAGGCATGTAATACTTAGCTCACATCTGTAACTTGTTTCATAATCAGTATATTTTTGCCGTTTAAAAAAAAACTATATATAGACAACTATTATTATTATTTTCATTAAGCTTTCATAATTTTCAGTGGAGAAACTCCATAGCTATGGTTTAGTTTAAGAACACAATTCTTAGATTGGAGATTAGCAGAATTGGCAGAGATTCTCAGTATTGTACGATTGGATTCAAAACCCTAATTTGGGTAATATCGTTTCCCTTACATTATTGTGTTGTTGGTAATTTCTCTATACGTTTACTATGCTTTACTTATATCAATCCATGGTGACAATGTCGAATTGCATGAGTAGCTAAGTACGTATAAGTGCGATGTAGGAACGTATATTTACGCTTTGATTAGATTCGTTATGAATGAACTGAGTTTATGTTTGCATTTAGACGACCACGTTCGTACGTGTTACATATCTTCTAATTGGGTTACCGATTGGCATGCATCTTTATTTTCCTTACATGTTTGCTAGGTAGAATTGACACTCCTACTATATGCGAAGGTGATTTATCTATAATGTGAGATTACTCTTTATATTCACCAGCTCATTGATTGTTTAGCTGCATGCGCTAGTATCATCCTGCTTAGGTACAGTTTACATATATGATATCGTGTATGTGCGCGGAAATATATCTGAGATTGCAATTGTTCATTCATATTCGCTGATCTGTCCAGTTGTAAGAATACGGGAATACATCGCACCTGTCTTTTATCTGTTATATTTATCTATCCAATTAGCTGTCGTTACTTGTCTAGTTTTCTCTGCGTAATTATTATTGCTACAACCAACCAACCAACCAACCAACTGTCCGTTACTTGTGTTCAGTCGCTAGTTTACTAGGTTACACAGTTATTGATTCTTAGCTCCATTGATTCCTTGAGAGACAGACCTCTGGGATTACCTTACTACTATTCTATTCGTGAAGTTGTGTTAAGATAGTCTGGCTAGATTACAAATATATTTTGGTGAGTAAAACGACGTTCATCACTCCTCGACATTCATGAATAAATATAAGTGAGGTAGATTAGTGTATTAAAAGCTTATCCCATTTAATGGACCAATGGCTAGTATTTATAATGTTGACCCTTGTACCTTAATCATGACATAACTGGAAAGTACATGCTGACATGTCGTAGAGACATAGTTCATATTATCGGTTCAGCTCGGAGTACCCAACTCGACTAGGGCATCGAAAGGGTAAAGATCCAGTCCAAGTATGCTTGATAGGGTGGTAGAAAGCTAGTCGAGGCGGTATGACTGCCTTCATAATATCACAATCGTATTTATATAGCCATATCAATACTCAATTTTAAATTGTTAAATTTTAAATGTTAAATGTAATTTTAAGTTTGACCATACTCAATTTTGAATTGTAATTT
>JAYMSL010004645.1:0-10879 GCA_036897195.1 Plantago coronopus | reverse complement strand
GACGGAGTACTGGGGGAGGGTGGGTGTGGGAGTGGGAGAATGGAGTAGGTTTTTTGCTTTATGGTGAATTTGGGAATAACAGAGATGAGATGGAAAGGCCTTTCTCATAAATACTACATCAATTATTACTATTTTTTATTTTTATTTTTTTTCGGATTATTTTCGGATTAATCCGAAAATCCGCGGATTATAATCCGATCCGATCCGAACCCGAAAAACAGAAAAACGTCAATCCGACCCCCGATCCGAAAGTGCCGGATCGGATCGGTTCGGTGCAGATTTTTCGGTTTTCGGTCCGGATTTTCGGTTTTTATGCACACCCCTAGCCCTAACAGCTAGTTTTTGGGCAGGATAATGAATTACTGCCATTTAAGACGGCTTTTGTACTGACATTTTTGTACTAAGAAGACTCGTACTCAAAACTTTTATATAATTGAACTAAAAAAAAATTACTATTTGATTCGAAAGCTCAATTGATAAATTCTACCTAGGGTCTATTACATTTAGACCACTTGTTATATACTCTAATTGCATTTGGGTCCATTTAAATAATCAATTACATTTGGGTCCACGAATTTGACTTTTGGCGAATTAGAGGATGGCGAATTATCAGATTTTGAGAAACTTGTACATGAGCCAAACAATTCCTATCTTTTGGACTAAAGAGCTTAAGAGTTATGGGCGGAGCAGCCTAGTTCCGCCCAGAAAGTGCGGAGCCACGGCTCCATGGGAGCTTACAGATCTGGAAGCTTCTGTCACGCCGAGCTTCCTGCTACACCGGAGCTTCCAAATCTGGAAGCTCCACCTTGGAAGCTCCGTCCAGAAAGGGCAGAGCCACCGTGGCTCCTCCTTTCTGGGCGGAAAACAGAGCTGCTCCGGTGGAGCAGCTCTTAAGCTCCATTCAAGCTCTATTAGGCTCTGTTCTTTTCAACTTAAGTTCAGATACATTCAGTTCAGTTCAGATCCATTCAGATTTGGTTAGTCTAAATTCGTACTTCACTTCAGATCCATTCAGTTCAATTCAATTCAGTTCCGGAATCCTCAGTTGAAAAGAACAGAGCCTTAATGGAGTTTTAAGAATAGTTAAAAAAAATGAAGATAAAAAGAAGAAGGAAGAAGTAAAGATTGGAGAAGAAGTTATGGAGATTTCATTCATGGAGATTGGAGAAGTTATGGAGATTTAATTCATGGAAGTTTATGTAGAAGAACAAAAGATTGGAAAAGAAGGTACATTTGCAAATAAATTTTGGAAGTTGAGGTAATCTGATATTAGGGTGTTCACGTTTGGGTTAAACAAAGGTTGATAAACTGAATTTCTTTTGTTGACTTTTTTCTGAATTTTGGACTTAAGTGTAATAGTTGAACTAATTGAATGTATATGAAAGATGTGCTTTTAAACAGGGGTAGTAATTATCCATTTTTACTTATATTTTTTAGATTGAAATTAGTGTTTCACCTCATGAGATTCTAATTAAATAAGAACTTTCCCACTTTTAAAACTAACTCCTGACTCTGGATTATGATCTTTTTGGTACATTTAGAAATTTTACAATGATTAAGCTAACATTTGAAGTTTGAAGAAGAAAAAACCAACCCAAATTGCAGTATGAGGCATATAGCCAGCTGATAGCCTCAACACATTGATTCCTTCCCTACACTTCGATAGGACTGCTCAACTTTATGTTATTCTTTGCATTTACACCAAAATGTCATATTTTTGTGAGACTTCTAGAAAAGTTTTATAATTTTTTTTTTCTTTTTTCTGAGTGGTGACTTCTGGAAAAGTTGTAAAATCAAGATGGATTCTTCCTTGTATTCCTTAAATACCAAAGGTTAGTAACATTTTTGGAAATTGGAACACAAAATGTGGGATGATATGTCAAAGAGATAACGAGTTGCATGTCAAATCATCATTTGTATAATAACACTTACTTTAATCTTGCTTTCCCAAATTCTCAAATAGACTTCTTTCCTGGTCATTAGTGATTAGTCATTACATGATGGATAATAGTTAAACCCAATAATTACCTAGAGAAACAGAATCCCTAGCTGCCTACCTGCATTGTTTATAATTCCATTAAGCTAAAATTGTTTATTTTTTTAAATATATATCGTTAACGAGATTCGTGTAGGACTAAGATTAACTAGATTAAGTAAACTGATAATTGATGAATAGTTTATACATTTATTTAATTAAAACGGTAAAAAGTTTTCATTGCACAAGATCTGAACCTTACAAACTAGTCATTCAGCAAGAGGGGATGCGAGAGGACTAGTAAGGAATGTCATGTACAACATCGCACTATAACCAGAATAAACAAAAGTAACCGACAAAACAACGACTATAAGCTTACTAGAGCAATTTACGTTTCAAGCGTTGAATAGGGTATTTGTGTCTTGTGACCAACTATTTGCACCCCATCGCTGGTTTAAAGACGGTCCCCCACTCTGATATCATTTGTAATGACCCAACAATTTGGACCGACACAATTACACTATGACATGGATTACATGTCTCTAGTATGATAATAAAATGCATTAAAAGACTCTGGGATTTTTCTTGCACAAAGAGACCAAGAGGCTTCGGGTTGAAAGTGTGGTCAACTACCACGGTCCAGTCGAATTAGGTAAGTAATTTGCATTTTTCATTGCACATTTAATTAGGCAATGTACAACATAATTCATAAACTGCACATTTACGAGTACTGTTGCACATCATCCAATTAAATGCGCAGTGAAAATGCACCACTAATTGAGGTAGAAAAGACAATCTCATACAGCGTGGAGTCTTCTTTAGCGAGGAAGGAAAATGTTGCAAATGGTGTGCTGGGACTAATGAATCGGCTTGGCATGTCTTCGTCGAGTGCCCCTTCGCACGGCGTGTGTGGCGGTTGATTTATGCTTGGCTGGGGCAGCAGACTATTGCGGGTAGTGATATGATGGAACACTTTGATGAATATGGCATAGGTCGAGGAAGAGTGGATAAGCAAAAATGGTACGTCTTTTGCCATGGTACATGTGGCACATTTGGCTTGCCCGGAATTCATATAATTTCGATAACATCAGGCCCAAACTGGAAGCAACATGCGGAGAAGATCAAGGTGTCGGCATGGTTTTGGTTTAAAGGGAAAGGGCTACTGACTAATCATCGATCTTCGGTTAATTGGTTCCTCGCACCGGTATAGTGCATTGAAGATAATGGTTAGAGGATTTTGATGGTTCTGGTGATACTCCTACTTAGTTAGGTAGTTATGATTGTGGTTATGGTGATTATATGGTGCAACCTGTAAACTTGTACATATGTGTGGTTATATCAATAAAATTTAGCCTTTTCAAAGAAAAAAAAAACTAATTGAGGTAAAAGGAGAGGGTCTCATCTCACAATGCAATAAAGATAGTTGACCATGTCTTTTTTAGCAATGTTGAAGTATAAAGGGTCTTTTAACCCAATTTACCCGGGAATGTATACATCCAGGGTCGACCAGAGCGGCACATGTCTGTCTGTACCCCTAAATTTTCAAAAATATTTTTTTTATAACTAACACTTCTATTTTTCAAGCTAGCTTTAGTCCCTTCAAACTTTAATTTTGAAATAATTGAGTGTAAGTAAAATATCGTACCTACTAATTTCGGTTCCTGGGTCCACCTCGGTACATATATATCCTGGTTAATACGATTCTATGCAAGAATAAACTTGGACACCACACATAAACACATGAAACACAACTATTAAGCATGGAACCTTTAGCTTGAATGGTGAATGAGTTAAATAATTGTGCACTTTCATGCCATTGGTTCTTTTGATGCATCTATAAATACAAGGGTTTTTGTGTTCCACTAACTCACACACACACACTTCCACAAGAACCTTGCTTACTTTACTACCAGTAGCTTCAAATTAAGCACCCTTCATACCTAAGTTCACCTAAGTTCTGCAATTCAGTCCATTTGCACAATATGGCATCAAAAGTTTCACCAGATCCATTAGCCACAGGCAGAGTGATTGGAGATGTTGTTGATAACTTCAGCTCTAGTATCAAAATGTCTGTTATTTACAACTCCTCTAAACATGTCTACAATGGCCATGAACTCTTCCCTTCTGCAGTCACCTCTAAACCTAAAGTTGTGGTTCATGGCGGTGACATGAGGTCATTTTTCACCCTGGTATGTGTAAATTCTCATTCTACTTAATCATATACAATATTGTGTATACTGTAACATAGCATACTAGATGTCTTTAAAGATGTTATATATATCTGAATTTTTTGGTTTATTACAGATCATGACAGACCCTGATGTCCCTGGTCCTAGTGATCCATACCTCAGGGAGCACCTCCACTGGTAGGCTAATCTCTTGAGTCTTGACACAAAAAACGCGTATTCTATTTGTAAAATGAATTTAAAACGTACTCCATCCAGCTAGCTAGTGCGTATATATGCAGGAAGCTGTTCAAGAGTTATCTTGATCATGGTCCATGAGACTTTTGAAACTACAAACATTGGTCTATGAAAGATTCAAATTGGCTAAAAAGCTAGATAACGCACCCATACAACGACCATGATTAAGTTAACACCATATATGTAATGCACAACATAAATTAAGAATTACCAGCTCTTGTCTATTTTATGTATTAACTTAGCTTGAAATGCTGATGACAGGATAGTCACAGATATCCCAGGAACCACGGATTCCACATTTGGTATTCACAATTTCACTGAAGCTTAACAAGAATCAGTCAATTGTGTTCAATACTAATTCATTGATTAATTGATTTTGCGTATACTCTATATTATGTAGGAAGAGAGTTAGTGAGCTATGAGATGCCAAGGCCAAACATAGGGATACACAGGTTTGTGTTCCTGTTGTTCAAGCAGAATAGGAGGCATTCTGTGTGTGCACCGCTGACCAGGGAAAGGTTCCTCACCAGGAATTTTGCACAGGAGAATGGATTAGGGCTTCCTGTATCTGCAGTGTTCTTCAATTGCCAGCGCGAAACAGCTGCCAGAAGACGCTAGCTAGCTGATCAAACGGCTGATTTATTAATTGCGTGTGGTGCAGTATGCGTATTTCTATATTGATGCAAGTATCCTTTACCAGGGAAATAAATTTACCAGATTTCTTGTGATGGAAATTGTTCTGGCCTAGCTTGTATAAAATGGTGAAAGGATGTAAATTAGAAATTAACTAAGATTGTAATAAGTAAAAGCTGCTGATCATATTCATATATGTATGCTAGCTAAGGTAATTTTATGTTAAATGTACTTGTTCCTTTGTCTTCTACAAGCTACAATTAATAGCTAGTTTTGAATACTAAACTTCACCAAAAAGTCCTTTCAACATTCTGAAAGGGAGTTCAAGCTAGTTTCCACAAACTACAGTTGTGATATTAGGCCTGTTGTCAATTGTCATACCACATATAGAGTTAATGCTTACACTTCAACATGTCTGAAGGCGGTTTTGACAGATCATTGAACCGAAAAATGCCCCAGTACTCATTCGTTAAATGGCAGAAGGACGGTGATTTTGTTCTACGCCATGTGATGATACAGAATAAAGTGTAAGATGTACAAAAACATAGTAGAAACTATTTGCAATAGACATTGATTAAAGCTTCAATATTCTGTACTGCAAAGCTCCCTAGGATTCAGCGTACTGCACCATATGATCAGGCTTATGTGAACAACATGAGCAGGAGGGTTTGTAACTATTAAATCTGCCAGAGAATAAAAAGTTCATCAGGTTAACTTATTGGTGCCTGTTTTATAACTATATATTCAAAGTACTCAAAAACTAGGGATAGTCAATATGCAAATACACTTATACACTATACACTATACACATACATGTGATGTGATAGCCCATGTCACGGAGTATAATGCAAGGCGATTGAGATAAATTGTATACAAGAACACAGACTGTGCAAGATATATGAGGCCTTATTGTTGATTCCAAAAGCAAATGAGTGAGAACTACATAAACTGCACACAGCAATACCATGCAAAATGTCAAGGTCTGGATCGATTAGTCACCGTTGTGTAACATATATATGCACCTTATCTATATATTAACATGTTCCGATAAGATGTTGTTACATATGCACCTTATCTATATATTAACATGTTCCGATAAGATAGGGGCGGAGCTGTTAAGGTGCAGGGTAGTGCTCTTGCACTACCCTTTATTTGTTTTCTTACTATATATTAACCTATTTTTTACAATTTCTTGCATATTGCACTATGCCACTATCCATTTTAACATGCACCATTTGTTGTTTTTCTTTCTAATAATATACTTAATTATGAATTGTTAGTAAAACTATTACCTCTAATTTTGTATAACTTCGATATTTCATATACTTTTTATTTATCATTAAAAAAGTTCGTATGTGCGCACTATGCGATATTATTTCCTGGCTCCGCCCCTGGATAAGATGACACGTACGTTGTGATGGTCGGGGTAGTGAGGGTCAGTAGTTGGAACCTACAGAACATGGCTCTAAAGTTAAGGGTACAAGTCTGTAGGCATTAAGAGAGGACAGGATTAACATCGTACCATGAAAGCTAGGAGAGTAAAACAGCGCATCTCTGACCAACTCTACCTAGGTTAACTTGTACCTGCAGCTACAAAACAAAGAATATTTAAGACCACATATGACAAATGTAACTACTTTTGAACCATGCAACCTGGGAAAAAAGCCTTGCAACTCATTAGTGAGTTCTTGAATATATTCCATAGTCATGTGTCAAAGTACTAAACCCTTGTTCCGACATTAGTTGTTGTCGAGTTTTGATTTGAGCTCCCAAAAAACAAGATTAAGAACTGTAGCTTTCTGGTATTATCCAACGGCCAGTTTTGCTAATTGAAAGCCTGTATCAACGCTTTAATTAAGTAGATGGCTGGGGAATGAAATGCCTTTCAACTGTGTGTAGATTAGTGTGACTTTTAATCAAGGGCTGATATCAGATGAAATGTTCCTCGAATTCTTACTTCTTCGGAGGGATTTTGAGATGCGGTAGGACACTTGTCAAAATGTAAAATTAAGTTCAATGAGGTGTACTACAGTACTAGTTTACGCGCCCTAGCATCTAATAAACCATTTGGGAGAAACCTAACACTACTCTTGACACGGACAAGAGGGGGTTATAACTTGCAAGTGGTTTATTGGATGCAAAAAGTCAGGGCCAACGTCTCAGAATTTCGAGGGTCATGTGCGAAAATTCAAACGAGGCTCCAAAAAATATCATGTCTAATCCAATAATGAAATTTTATTGAAGAAAACAAATATATGTATATCATTTTACTGGGTCTCATTACATTATTTTGTGTCAATTAATTATAGCCAAGTTTTGTGTTTCCGGTGTGTTTCGTAGGTGTTTTCAAATTTCAGGTGAAAATCTCTGTGATTTTCGGTGCATTTATGGATAATTTTGAATACCTCTTAATTAAGTTATACCATAGAGATCATGAAGATAATTTTCAAATCGATTACATGTAAGTCCACACGTGCAACTCATGTGTCAAAGTTTGGCGCTAAAAGATTAAGATATTAGTCCCTTATACTCTGTTTAATTCGTCTGAAATTCTATGAACTGAGCAATATTTCAAGTATAAATTTTAAATACGTAAACCTAAATTGGACTGAAATGAATTAAATGAACTAAACTGAACTGAAAATAGCCTTTCTATTCAAACTCCGATAGTTCGAAGACTTTAATTCACCAAAATTCAAATTTGTGTACTTAAATGGGAATGTAATCGATGATCTAATACGAAATAAAATAAATAAGGTAAAGTAATGAAAAAGTGAAAGAGGGAGTAATTTGTCATTTCCAAGAGTGGACTAGAACACAAACGTCTTATATACTCATCATCATCGTCAGTTCGTCACCGTCCCCCAACTCGCACCGCGGCAAAACCCTATACAAATTTTCCGATCTCCACTCCATTTCCGTTTCCCTGAGAAGAAACAAACGAGAAATGGAACATGCTGAGATTGAGCTGAAGATTGAGTCTACCATGCGCTCTCGCCTTCTCCATTTCAAGGACCAAGCTGAGTAAGTGCACAAACATACACTCAAATCCACTCTTTTTCCTCTTCAGCTAACATTCTTATTAGCTCTGTATGAATTCATTTCAATTCCATTGAAATTGTAGTTCTCTGACGATGGAGAGCGTGAGGCGACTGCTGGAGAAGGATTTGGACCTTGAGAAATTTGCCCTTGATGTCCATAAGAAATTTATTAAGTCCTGCCTCGCAAAGGTACATTTCTGTTCTCTCTTTTGTTATGATTTATGCTTATGACTAGAATTTTCATTTGCCTGGTTCTGCATTTTGATGCCAAGATGGGAATTTCTTGCTAGAAATGTCTGTTGCTTTTTCGACGGTTTTGCGATGCTTTGAATTGATTGTTATACTTTTGTATCCAGAATTACTTTACTAGATGTCAATTTCGTTACATCTGTGCGACTGTGCTAGATTTTTGTAGCGGTACTGTTATTAGGGAAATTGGAAGCTGTTATGGAAGTGTCATACAAATGGAGTGAGAGTAAGGAAATTTTGGTCGGATGGGATTTTCGTGTATACAAGGCTAGCGTTGATTACATTACATAGTTTGTATCTATTGGTTCCAAAGTCCACATTAAAGAGAGTTTCCTTTTTACCACCTTTTATCTTTTTTAATGATATGGAGAAGTAAAGTTACCAACATGAAAATGTAGGTTGTAAAGTTACCAACATGAAAATGTAGATTTCTATGATTATATTGATTACGTGTCAACCTACTGATTTGGGAATTGAGCATGGTACTGCAGGATTGTACATAGTTATGAATCCCGTCCACCAACTAGTCGAAACTGAAAAGGCACTCACTAATCCCGTCCACAAATCTCCACACTCACTAATTATATCGTGATTGTATTCAAAATCATGATATGCATATTGAGCCCTGGTTTATGAGGTTATTACTGTATATTTTTCCGCTTAGATAATTAATGGAGGTTTGTGTTCAGTTCAAGCTTAATTGCGATATAAAGATTTAGACCTAAAAAAAAAAAAAAACTTAATTGCGATGTGATTTGATAACACAAACCAGATAAGATAAATTCCCGCTTTTCTAGCTTTTATAGGCTTCAGCCTGATTAACAAATGTTCAATAAATTAAACATGAAATTTGGCTTGTAATCATCAGCAACTTATCTGTTTCATTCTACAACCACGTAACATAACTAGCTTAATTGTTCTGTTCCATATTCCAGCTCATGGACAGTGCCGATGATTGCAACCCAAACTCATCAACTGAAAACGTAAAAAACGATGCTGATTCGAGTAAAGAAGCAGCCATACTACCAGAACAGGAGGAGATAAAGAAATCTCCAAAAAAAACTGGCAATGAAGATGAGGAAATGACGGAAGACTCCCCTATCATGGGTGTTTTGAAACCAAAACCTGAAGATAGTTCCCAGGTTTCTTCTGTAAGTGAGAGCATGATTCAGAAGGCCATCTCAAAACGAGCTGATCATTTCCTGGAAAACACCGAGTATGTTTTCTTGTTCTGAACTCCTTTTTGTTAGACTATTGCATGACTGTAATTAATTTCTTCAGGCATCCTTCCCAACACAATTTAGAGATTAGAATTATTTTATTGGTGAAAAGGAGAAGGAGAATACTATTAGTGTCATGTTTGCACTGATTAAGATTCAGCCACAGGTTAACGACAGGCTTTGATGTCTTACATAGTTTCAAATATTTTGATTTATGTGAAATAATCAGAAAAATGATGGGCATATATTGTTCTTCAGAGTTTTAACCTTGGCTGGTGTTCGCCGGCTTTTAGAGGAGGATCTTGGACTTGAAAAGAACTCCCTCGATCCGTTTAAAAAGTTCATTAGTCAAGAGATAGACCAGGTTTGTACAGTCTATCGCAAATCTTTTGAGTCTACTAACGCCTTCATAGCTTACATAATCCCGCTTATACTTTTTGATTCGGGGCTTAATAGGTATTAAATCCACCCAAGGAAGCTACACCGAAAAAGAAAGCCGCTGTGAGCGCGAAAAGTAAAAAAGCGGAAAAGATTAGCCGTAGAGAGCACTCTGACTCTTCTAGTGGTGAAAGTGAGAAGATGGAAGACAGAGTAAAATCAAAAAAGGAAACTGCTCCTAGAAGGAGAAACAAGACATCAGAAGAGCCAAAGAATCGTAAAAGATCTAAGGAGAGTGATCTTGATAGCTCACGGAAGAAGCAGAAACTCATAAAGAAGAAAAATGAGGAAGGTAGCGAGTCAGATAATCCTGGAAGTTTATCAGAGGATGGTCAAACACAATCATCTGTCCGAAAACCTGCACAGGTCTGCTTTACATTTAGCAGCACTTGCCAAAGTCTGTATTTGTATAGATATATCATTTACTATTGTCTTTTTATCCAGCAGAAAGAAAAACCAGCATCTGGATTTGGGAAACGAGTGGAGCATCTGAAATCAGTAATTAAAGCTTGTGGATTAAGGTTTCTGTTACCACCATGTCTTTCTTCATGAACTTGACATGTTTCCTGCTCCAGTTTCCCCCCTTGTTAATGATGGTTTCTTTTCTTAATGGGTGTCAGTATTGCTCCTGTCATTTACAAAAAAGCGAAGGAAGTTCCAGATAGCAAGCGAGAGGATTTTATAGTCAAGGAACTTGAAGGGATTCTCTCCAAAGAAGGTTTATCAAAAAATCCCTCAGAGAAAGGTAAACCTATTGATAATCATTTACTCATGCCATTTTTCATTAAAAAAAAACATTTAGTGTTGTCAACTGTCCCAAAATATCTGCTAGTTCGGTGATCCGGGGGGGGGGGGGGTATGACAAGCTAAAAAATAGGGGGGGGTAGGTGAAGGGGTTGG
>JAYMSL010004644.1:0-10880 GCA_036897195.1 Plantago coronopus | reverse complement strand
TGATCAACAGTCATACTCAAACTTCCTCAAACTCTAGTCTACTCATAATTCAACCTATAAAAGCCACAATTACTTCTCCAAAACACGCCATACGCTTCAATTCAAATCCAAGATTAAGCTAGACGAATTCCTAAACACTTCCAATCTTAATTAACCAACCGAAACCCATTTTCGAAAACGATATTTTGATCCATGAACATCAGCAAACCTAGGCCACTTGATTCTCACACATCAGATCTCATAACAACCCAAAATTCAGTAACAACATCAGAAACAAAACAGAACAAAAATTTCAAACTCATATACATACCTTAGCTTTAGGAATGACCTTAACAGCAACCTCCTGGCCTTTAAGCTCACCCTTCTTGAACTTAGCCTTACAGGTAAACCCAAAATGACCTCTCCCCACTTCCTCCCCAAGCTCATACTTCTCATAAAACTTTTTAGAAAACCCGAAACTCTTATTCAAACCAGCACCTCCTTCAATCTCCTTCCCTTCCGGTATCGAGGCCTCATTCGGCTTAACCGAGCCGTGTCGCCTCGCAAGAACAGCCTTTATGTGCTTCGCCGGAGACGGCGGGACCCTGAAGAACCTCCGCGGCGTCCCTGGCGCCGGAGATCTCGCCGGAGACTTTTTAGAAAACAGGTAATGAGCTGGGCTAGGGCTGTAGAAGGCGAAAAACGGCGACTTTTTCACGGATTCAGCTGGAACAGTGTCGTTTTTGCTCTTGTCGCCGTTGATTGGCGGTGGGTTCTCGACACTGGCCTTGATTTCGACCGAGGTTGGCGAATTGGGCTCGGGTAAAGTGTGCGGTTTCGACGCGCAAGCTCCCATTTTTTCTGGTTTCTGTTACAATCCTCACTGGCAGATGAAAATTGAAGAAACTCGTGACGACTCTGTGTGTGATTTCGGTTTGAGGGAGCTAGAATTCAGCTGAGTGGGGGCTCAATTTTAAGCGGTGTAGAACATATTTGTGGATTGGTGTTGTTTCTTCTTCTGGAGAAGAAGAGTTTTTTTGAGAGACAGAGAGAGGTGAAATAGAAGAAGGGATCTGTTGAGGAAGATGATAAAAAGGTAGACGAGGAGGGGTAGTTTTGTCTACAACAACCTAACAGAATTAAATGGAGTGAATTTCGCGAACGACCGTTATACTTATACTCGATAACATACTTCCGACCGTATTTATACCGTATATGTACTGTACACGTATGTTTTGATGTTCAGTACTTCGCTAACCAGATGAAGGAAATAAATGAAGAAATAGTCCTGGTTAAACAAAGAGTCAAAAGTCCAAAACGCATGTAAAACAACTTTTTTTTTTTTTGGATATTCTATTACAGTGTTACCTATCCAATTCGGAATGTCTTAGATTACCACTCGGTTACACACGTTTTGATATTAAAATAACATAAACCACTGTAGTATCATTTAAGGATATAAACGTCTTTCGTAAATGTATACTAGTTAGAGATCACCATGTCACCATGATGTAATATTTTGTATCATAAATGACTTGAGAGTGTTTCGATTGAAGAATAAAAATAAATGTAGATAAGAACGATAAAGCGAAGAGCGTTTTAAACTTGAATGGATATAGATATGGTGGATGAATACTACTTTTCCTTTTCTTTGTTGAGAGACTCATGGAAGTGGATAATTTTGTTTAATAAACTTGTAGTATACTGAAAGCATTAATTTTTTTATTTGAACGAAAAGTTATTACAAATATTGATTAATATAAACATAAACCTCATATTTGAAACTAGAGAGCCCTTTGAAACTATATTCTTGTAAATTTTAACCTTCACTCCAACCAATAGGTTGAGGGTTCGAATCACATTACCTCTTCAGAAAAAAAAAATCCTTTAACCTGCACTTAGTAGGAATCGAATCTTTGAACTTCTTCTCGCTGCAACTAATGAAACGTTAATATTGAATAAATCAAGAATTAAATTTGGGAGCATAAACTTTTACGTGGAAGATAAATGAGGTTTGGGTCTTTGGGAGTTGAAATTAAATAAAGAAGGTTCATTATAATCCGTATAAGTATTAAAAACTCGGTAATAAGATGAATTTAATGTTGAGTACCAAAACTTAAATGTAAATTAAATATGGTCAAACATATAACATAGATATATGATGTATTTAAATTACGCAAAGCGAGTAACATGTTTTTGGTGTATTTTTCAATAAATAAAATAGTAGTATAAAATCATCTCAAAAAAGAAATTAAGAATAGTAGCATAAAATTTGGCATGCTAGTGGTTGTCGAGATAAGATGCTATAAATCACTCAATTTAATAGGGGTGAATGTAATGGACCAAAGTTTAGAGAGCTTAAATGAAATGAGAACGTTACTTACATCAAGTATTTTTCTTTTCGAGAATCAATTCATAAAAATTTCACAATTAAGTGTGCTTGGATCGAAGTGGTTATCAAATGAGGTGTGTAATTTAGAAGTCCATTTGGTTTAGCATCCCCATCCTCGTAAGTTGTAGCCTTTAGCATTTGTGCGGGAAGCATATCTGGTTTCGGTTAGACTCTTACGTGCAATCCTCTTGCATGTATTGTCATTCTCTCATGGAGGGTAAACCTCATTAATAAAAAATACTTCTTGCCGTTTAAAAAAAAAAAAGGAACGGACAATCCGTTAGAAAGTTTCTCGGTGCATGTACCTGTACGAGTGAGGATAAAATTTAATGATTAGGACACATTTTGGTTTGTGGGACCAACATAATCTGACGAGTGACGAGTAGTTTGGATTCGGGAATAAGTGAATAATTGTGTCAGCTCAAAACATCAATATTTTGGTCGAGATGGCCGGGTCGTTACAAATTGATATAGCTGTATGTTAATATTGTATTAGGGGTATATCCTTCCGCGCTGTATTCAAAATAGTGGTATATTTATACCTTAACCGATAGTGAGATACAATACGTTAAAATACTGCAAAGTCGGTATAACTGCGGGGGAGGACATGTCTTTCACTGTCATTTTTCGGTGTCCTTTCTGATTATTGCAAATTATTATCTTACTTATTTAATCATCAATAATAATTAATTCCATTCCAATAAGCCACTGTGTACTAATAAATGACAACTTACGGAAGGTTAATTATCTTCCAGAAGATTGATTAATGGGTGTAGGGGCAAGGTGGTCCAGGCTGGACAATGAAAGTCCACGTGGCGACGATCCGGGTACCTTCGATTTTGAGTAGAAATGAATCAAATGATTGATTTGGGGATGATTAGAATTGGGCGGAATTTCTTGTCTTGAATAAGCATATTTTTTTTTTTATCTCTTATTCTTTTTAACAGTATTTTATTTCTTGTTTGATCATGCTAGTTGCATTGTTTATTCAGAAATAATTATATGAGGTGTTGTATCATTTTTTAAAATTATTTTTATTTTTATTTTATTTTTTTTAAGAAACGGGAGGGGTACTCCCGGAAATTTATTATTACGTCGTCAGAAACCGTTCAAGGGGGCTTATGCGAGCCCAAATACAAAGTTGCCTTCATGGGCACAAAATGAAACAAATTACTTAGCCAAAGTGCAACACAAGAGCTATAACAGAACAAAAACATGAGATATACTAGTTCCCTACACTTGAGATGATAATCAGAGCAGTTCTCCACCTTTCCTCGAATGTTGGTCACACAGTCTCCTCTACAATTTTCCAAGTAAAGAATAGTGTTTGAATTGCTCAACAGTAAAGCAAGGATCAAGCACCATCGACAATCAAATTGTAAGGTCTTCCTTTCCAAATTCCAGTCTTCATCTCTCTTCAATTCTTCCACAGTTGACACCAACTCAAACCAGTAGGTCGCAAATATATCCCACATGCTACTTGATCTTTCTTTGACAGTCTTGCATGTCCAAGGGCACCAACTGAACACAAAACAGCAAACTAGCCTGACAAACGCAATAAGCTTAAAGTATTCACCTTCCAGCCATAACAAAAGCTCTGGTACTCTATTCATTCTAACCTACAACCAAAATGAAACCCAGCATGTACAGTTCTACCCATTCTATTTAACTTCTTTACATCAGAATAATCATCTAAGCAATTAGCAGCTGACCAAGTACATTGAGTAGACAAAAGATTCCTAGCCAAAATCCAGTAAGCCAAAAGGTAAGCCAAAAAAGTGCTCGTGTGCAAATTCATATACATAATCAACCAAATTTTGTTGCACTTGCTTTCATCCTTTTTTGCAAGTCGATCACCCTTGCCTTTTTTTTTCGGGTGATGCCAAGCATTTTTCTCTGTTTTTATGCTTGCAAACTGATTTTTTCTAGACCCTTTCATACTATTTTCAACTCCATCTGCCTCCCTTTTCCTTCCAGCAATATACTGTTTGCACTGCCACAACATTAAGCACCACTTCATATCACATTGATCATACATTACATGAAAGCTGGTACAGAAATTCAAGCATACACTAATATACCATCCAGCATTGATATCACTTCTAATCCAGATTTGCACAAGATAGTATAGCACTACAATAGAATTTTGAGTGAAACATATAACAACATGCTTGTCTTTATCCTTTTTTACAAGCCCTCCTCCAATTTTTTCAGAATTAATCAGAGATATTCTGGGAGGTATCGCACACTGTTCTGTTTTGGTGCTCTTTTCTTTTTTCCTGTTTTTCTTTTGATTTTTTTTAATCCCTTTCTTCCATTTTTCAACTCCACCATCCAACCTTATGCTCCCAAACACATCATTCCAAGTATTAGAATCACAGATGGAGCTACAGTAATATACAAAATACTTACACAAAGCCACCAGATATACATTAATTTTAAAAACCAAGCTCCAACTGGTGACTTTAAACTCTACCCTAGCTACTACTGACATACAAAATAGAAGATTGAAGTTGAGCTTCACATAGTATAAATTCAAGTTACACAGAACCAACAATCTAGTAAAAGCTTCTACACAATTAACCAACTTAAGCAAATTATAGAACTTGATATAGCACAAAAGATCACAGTTTTCCAGCACCTGGGATAAACAATCCCAGCATAATACACATCCACTGCCTGCTTCTTTTTTGCAGTGACATCTTGTTTTTTTTTTTTTTTCTTTTTTTTTTCCAAGATTTTTCATTCTTTTCCTTTTTTCTTTTTTTCCTCCTACCATCCATTTTTCAACTTCTCCTTCCAGCTTTATTCTTCCTGCATTATAATTTTTTTTTGCAGTATTTTGCATTTCCGATCTAGAGTACTTACAGTTAGGCCAAATAGTCAGGGGAAGATGGATCTGCACAGCCTTTTCCTTGCAGTAACGTTGACCTGCAAAATATTCAAACAATATCCTTTTCCTGGTGTTAGTAAAATCAATCATAAAGGTATGCGCAAGTATGGGAATCCAGACAAATCAGAGTATAATGCATTCTTGACTGCTCTAGTGCACTGAGGCAAGGTAGGGAATTTGATGTGATGATAGTTCCAGTTACTAGCTTCCTTAGCTAAAATGTCAGCCACACTATTCCCTTCCCTAAACACATGTTGGATTTTTACATTCACATTGGCTTGGATTTCTTGAACTTGATGCAGCAGAAACCACCACTTCCAATTGACTTGTGATTTACTAGCACTGATGAGCTTGATTACAGATACATTATCACATTCAGCAATGATGTTATTGTAACCTTTGTCTACACACATTCTCAGACCTTCCAGTAAAGCAATAAATTCAGCTTGAAACACACAAGTAACATGAGAGTATTTTTGATACACACAAACAAATCTACCCTCTTCATTTCTAACTAACCCTGCAAGACCAGCCATATTATTTTGCTTGTTAAATGTGGCATCAGTGTTCAGTTTAATCCAGCCATCAGGGGGTTTGATCCAGTAAACCAGTATCAAAGGTTTGGGAGGGGGGTAGCCAATACTGATATCCCACAGATTTGCAATACTGACATCACCCTTCCATTGGTTCAGGTTCATAGGACTGGCATCATGCCCAGATTTCACAAAGTGAAGAATTTTCACAATTATCCTATCAGCTTTGATAGGAATGTTCTCAAATTTAGCTTCACATCTGGCTTTCCAGCTGAACCACATGATGAGTATGGGTATGAGAGTTCTGATGTGACCAGAACTGATGTAATCAGTAGAGTTAATCCAGGTAAGATATCTGAGGAGAGGGGACTGATCACTGAGGTTAGGCACAGAAAAAGTTCTAGAAAACCAATTCCAAACTTTATTCACTTCCAAGTTGTACATTAAAACATGAGTCAAAGATTCTTGAGAGGCACAACATTGACACTTAGAGACTAAAACAAGACCTCTATGTTGCATGATGGAATCTACAGGAAGATAAGATTTGAACACTTTCCACATGAATATAGAGATGGTAGGGAAAATGTGCTTGTGCCACAAGGAAGAATACACTTTGTTAACAGGATGCTTGTGTCTTATGGTTGCTCTAACAGAAGATGTAGTGAAAGTCCCATCATCGGATTGTTTCCACATGGGAACAGCTTGGACAGAGTGCCCAGAGGGCATGGTAGAGATCATGCTGACTATGTGTAAAGGCAGAACCTCCCTCAATGCATTCCAGTCCCAGCTCCCATCAAGATGCCACCAATCAGATATGATGGACTTAGAATTGATGATAGAGGAGGTGAAAGCAGCAAGAGATTGACCTAGTGGAATGACCCAATTATCCAACCAAAAGAACACCAAACCTGAACCAGGTTTCCAAATCATTTGGGAGTTAGCTTGAGAGTGTATGGCATGAAGTCTTTTCCAAATGAAGGAGTCAGAAGGTTTCACACTCAATTGAGAGATATCAGAATTTCTTAGGTATCTAGCTAACATGAATTTGGCCCACAAAGACTTTTGATCTCTGAATTTGAACCACAATTTGTAGGAAAAGGCATTGCACATGTCAGAAAGCTTGAAAATGCCTAGTCCACCTTCTTGCGTGGGATAGCATAGAGCCTGCCATTTGGCCCAGTGAGTTCTCTTGGCAGCACTAGTGGAGCCCCACAAGAACCTTGCCATAAGTTTATCAATCTCCAACAGCACAGATTTGGGAGGAGATAACACTTGGAGCACAAAAATAGGCATAGCCAGCAAGACACTCTTAATGAGTGCCAGTCTGCTTCCTTGAGACATAGTTCTGGGGTCCCAGCCAGACAATTTCATTCTGATTTTGTGAAGTATTGGCTCAAAAGCAATAAGCTTCTTTTTTCCTTTGGTGATTGGAGCTCCCAAATAGGTGAAGGGGAAGGTCATAGTAGTCATGTTCAGCAGACTAGCAATGGCATTAGAGTTAGCTCTTTTACCAGCAATGAAACCACTCTTTCCCAGATTCACTTTTTGATTGGAGCAATTTTCATAATGAGAAATGAAAGTTTGCAGTTTGGTGATGTTCACAGTGGACCCATTACAAAAAATTATGCAGTCATCAGCAAAGGCTAGATGAGTCACAGGAATGCTTCTAGGAACATGATAGTGCATGGAAATGTTGACAGCAAACAAGTGATTGAGGCCTCTTGAAAGGAATTCATTCATGAGTATGAAGAGGGCAGGAGATAGTGGATCTCCTTGCCTCAGGCCTTGAGATGCAGCAATGAAGCCACAAGATTCACCATTAACTAAGACACTGTAATAGGCTGATGTCACTATTCTTTTCACACAAAACAACCATTCATTGGAGAAACCTAGAGATGTGAGAACAAGGAATAAAAATTCCCAGTGCACTCTATCATATGCTTTCATTAAATCCAATTTGAGAATGAGGTTAGATCCTCTCACTTTCTGATCAATAGATAGTGCAAGCTCTTGGGTAAGCAGGATGTTCTCAATGATGGCTCTAGTCTTAAGGAAACCTGATTGGTTTTCAGAAATCAAAGAAGGTAGCAATGCAGCTAATCTGTCATTCAGGAGCTTGGAGATGATCTTTTGCATGTTGCTACATAGGCTAATTGGTCTATAATCAGACCATTGCTCAGGGGACTGCTTTTTGGGAATCAGAGCCAGAAAAGTGTGGGAGAATTTTTTGGGAATGTGGGCACCATTAAAGAAGTCCTGAACAGCAGCAACAATGTCCTCTTGAATAAAGGACCAACATGATTGGAAAAAGTGACCAGAGAAGCCATCTGGTCCTGCAGCTGAATCAGATTTTAAGGAGAAGACAACTTTTTTGATTTCCTCAGGAGAGGGAGTGACACAGAGAGCTGCATTTTGGTCTGAAGAGACCAGATTGGGAATATGCTGTAAAATCTCTGTCTCAGCAGGGATCACATGAACAATGGAAGGAGCATATACATTGGTAAAGTGCTCAACAGCAGACCCTTTGATCTGTTCAGAGTTAGTAAGAGATGAGTCATTGAACTGAATGCTATTAATAGCCATTCTAGCTCTTTTACTCTTGACAGCTGAGTGAAAAAATTTGGTATTCCTTTCTCCATTTACTCTCCATGATAGAGCAGCCTTTTGTTTCCAAAAACATTCTTCAGCATTTAATGCTTCAGTGAGTTCTTTTTTCAGATTTTTCAGAATGATTGTATTGCTGAGGGAGGGATTCACAAGATCAACAGTTTCAGCATTGGCTATGGAAGCTTCAATCCTTTTAAGATTTTGAAAGATATGACCAAACTTGTGTTTATTCCACCAGTTAAGATATTGCTTGAGTCTATGCAGCTTTTCACTTATTAGTTTAAGACCAGAGTGCCTTGCAGGCATCTCCCAATTGGATTGAACATCTTTGAAAAAGTCTTTGTGATTAGTCCAGCAGTTCAGGAATCTAAAAGGGCCCCTAGGATGATAGGAATCAGTAGCAGCACTCAGCAGAAGTGCCCTATGATCAGAAATGCTATAAACTCCATGAGAAATGGAGTTATGAGCAAAGGTATTAAGCCATTCATGATTCAGGAGCAGTCTATCAAGCCTTTGCTTGATAGAACCATCAGGCCTCTCCCACGTAGTAGGAGAACCAGTAAAACCTATGTCAACTAGACCAGTGCTCAGGATGCAATTAGCAAATTCAGACATACTATTCAAGTTAGGGGAACAGCCACCTACCCTCTCTGCAGCATGAGTAACAACATTAAAATCACCCCCAATAGCCCAAGGGATGTCAGAAAAGGACCTACTACTAATATAATCCCAAAGAGAAACTCTATCCCTAGCATTTCATTTAGCATAAACAGCAGAAAATCTAATAGAACTAGGCATAGTATCAGCAGAAATTTCACAAGTAAGAACTTGCTCATGATCATCTATAACATGCATATTGATACCTATGTTAGAGAAAATCCATATCTTATTAGAACAATTAGACAGAACTTTGTGAAATCCTAACCTTCTACAGTAATATACACTATCTAACTGTACAAATGGCTCCAGGATAGCCAAAATATCAAATTTTTCAACTTTTTTCAAGTGACATAACATTTGCTGAGTTTCAGAGTTCCCTATACCTCTAACATTCCAAATTTTGTAAATCATTGATTCAATCCAAGAGGTGAGTTTCCAGCAGAGTTATTAATCCCATGCAATGCTCTACCACCAACATTAAGAGGAATAGGGGGTCTACCTCTTCTATTCATAGATCTAGTGATTGAGCCTCTACCTGTAGTAGTTCTAGACATATCCAAGGTTGAACCAGCGGATTGTTGTGTAGGGACTTGGGATCTAGAAGTGATCCTCCTTGTGACATTCTTGGTTTGTGAGTTGTCCAACGATCTTCTTCTGTTTTCCTGCAAGATGTTAGGTTCAGGTAAATCACCACTAGTAGTAGTATCAAATGAAGCTTTAAAAAATGAGTTAGGAATAGGACCATCCCTGTCATTTTCAGAGGGATTTGAATCTTCGTTGTCAGCATCACTATCTGGATTATCATCATCATCTTGAGATTGTTGAGTTGAGGGAATAGGAACATAAAGATTGCTAGCAGACTCCAGATCAGTCATGAGTGGTACATACAAAGAGTTTGGGCTGCTAGCATTTGGAATCCCTTCTATTGGCTGGTCTCCACTGTAACCTAACGGGTCTGCACCCTCATTGTTGCTTTCCTCATTGAGAGCTTCATATCTGTTGTGTTGTGCAATTGTTTCTGCATAGACTACTTCAGTCTCAGTCTCAGATTCCATTGGAGATTGTTGAGCAGCATTATTAGGTTCAGATAGCAACGTACTGTTCTCCAGAGGAATAGAGCTATCAAGAGGAGGAGCATAGGTGGGGAGTTGTTGATTGCTGTTACCACCTCTTCTTCTGCCTTGAAGTGGTCTACCAAATACATCCCTTGTAGCTCTTCTTAGCCTAGGCCTCCTCATGTTAGACCTAAAACCTGTAACATCATCTGTAGAATTATTAGTAACACCAGTAGGTGGCTCCTCAGAGCCACCCTCATTATGTGGCCTCATTTCAGGCTGCAGAACATTGTTACCATTAACATCACAGTTCTTAAGTGCAGGATCCTTCACATAACATGTAGAAACATTATGGCCTAACTTTTTACAATGGGAGCAGTAATCCGGGTACTCATCATATTCAACTGTAATTTCAAACCCTTTACCATTCAAATCTAGCCATATAGAAGTTGGGGGAGGGGTAGAAGCATCAACTTCTATACACATTTTAGCCTTGTTAAACACAGTTTTTTGCGCAGTAGCTTGATCCATTCTCAAAGGAGTGCCAATTAATTTAGCAATTTCAAACAAGGCTTCATTATGGAAAAGCATTATGGGCAGTTTTTTAAGAGTTATCCAACAGGGCACCAAAGGTGAGTCAACATCTGGGGTATAGTCCGGAGACCATTTAGCTAATTTTAACCCACTACCAACAATGAACAAAGAGCCCTTCAACCAGATTTTGGTGTAATCTTCCTCTAAGTTAAGCCTAATAATAAGAT
>JAYMSL010004643.1:0-10880 GCA_036897195.1 Plantago coronopus | reverse complement strand
CCGCCCACCTGCAACCACACCCTCCGGGTCCCTCCCCCCCCAACCCCCCCCCAACCCCGCCCCCCCCGGCCCCGGAGCCGCCTTCAACCCAAGCCCCCCCCCCCCCTTGATTTCAGACGGCCTCCACCAAAACGAGCCCCATAACCCCCTCTCATCTCAGTCGGCATCCACCAAAACGGAGCCCCATAACCTTCTCTGATCTCAGTCGTCTTCCACCAAACCGGAGCCCCATAACCTCCTATCGGCTTCCACTAAATCGGAGCCCCATAACCTCCTATCGGCTTCCACTAAATCGGAGCCCATAACCTCCTCTGATCTCAGTCGGCTCCACAAAATCAACTCGACACATGCTCCCTGCTACAGAGCCACCTCCAACCACTCGAACACACCCTCCTCATCGACCCAATCCCCATCCAGCCTCCTCTAAGCACGCAGACGAGCTCATCCAGCTCCGATCCATCCTCCTCAAAGCACGCCGTGAACCAACCAGCTCCGATCCAGCCTCCTCAAAGCACGTCGCGAATCCAACCAGCTCTGATCTAGCCTCCTCTAATCACGCAGACGAGGAAACCATAAGAAAGACTCCTGCCGCCCTCTTCTTTACCACACCGTGCCACTCCTCTTCTGCACAACAATCGCATCGAAAAATCGAATCGAACACGAGCAGATCTGGGTTTTATTGAAAAAAAGAAAAAAGGCTGAAAAGGAAAACACAAAAAGAAGAAAGTGGGGTGGAGCTTCCGCAACCATCACTTTAAACTCAATTTTTGTGTTTTCCTTTTCAGCCTCCTCTACACAACCATCACTTTAAACTCAATTTTTGTCTTGTAACTTCTTACATTATCATATTATACCATATGTTTGAACCATGTAACATATTTTGCAAACTATTTTCTTACATTATCTCGAGTGATCAACCTTTGATTATCGTGATAACCGTTCTATGATGGAATTGTAGAAGTCACCATCTATTGATTTTGCAATTTCAAGACATCTTTCTTTTCCGTTTATGGGTAATATTGTATTTTTCGTGTTTATGATATTCTCGATGACTGTTGCTTCCGATATAAATTCCATGCTTATGACCACGAGTTTGTGATAACTAGCATGGTGGTGTTAATAATATGCATCAATATATTGACATCCTGCAATACAATTTGCATTTTTACGTTGTTAAAAAGAGAACTAAACATTTAATGTCGTGCACTAGACTCTACACCGACCGAATTGGAATTAAGTGTTTCAATTGCAATGACAATTGAAAAGCATATGCCGCATATTTTCAAGACGGTGTTATATAAATTTGAAAAAGAAATGTTCAACTCATTCAAACAAAGAAAAAAAAGAAGCCGGCGGTTTTGGTAGTTGTGCTACACAGATGTGAATACTCCGATCAAAATGCCCACGGCCACGACGAGAGTAGCCACCATATCCCGCATCAAAGACACTCTCCTCCTCCTCTCCGCCCTCCTCTCCGCCTCCCTCCTCCTCCACCTCCACCTCCTCTCTCAACTCCCACCTGCCCTAAATTTCTCAATCACCACTCAATCTTCCCAATCAACCCCTCTTCCACCATCTCCACCACCTCCACTCTCCGTCCCTCACCTCCTCTTCTCAATCGCCTCCTCCGCCCTCTCACTTCCCTCACGCACCGCTTATCTCCGCCTCTGGCACACTCCAATCTCCCACCACAACACTACCCTCCTCTTCCTCGATCGCCAGCCAATCCTCGCCGATCCCTCGTCAATGCCCAAAATCATAGTCCAATCCAACTCCAATTCCATTTCTCCTGGTCACCGCATTGCTAAAGTCGTCAAAGACGCTTTTACTCATACTAACAATAGTAATTATCCTGACATTTACTGGTATGTGTTTGGGGACGATGACACCGTCTTCTTCGTTGACAACTTGGTTAGGGTTTTGAGCAAGTATGATCATAATAGGTGGTATTATATCGGTTGTCCGTCAGAGAGTTATGAACAGAATGATAAGTTTTCGTTTGATATGGCGTTTGGAGGTGGTGGATTTGCCATTAGCGCCTCATTGATGAGGGTTTTGGCACGTGTGATGGATTCTTGTCTCAGTAGGTATAAGCATTTGTATGGAAGTGATGCCAGGATTTTTGCATGTATTGCTGAGCTTGGTGTTAGGTTGACTGTTGAACCGGGCTTTCATCAGGTGTGTTTCGAGCATCTCTTTATTTATAATAATCTACTTTTGATCAGATTCTTACTCCATTTGCTTGGTAGCTTATCTTATACTCTAATTTTGATCAGATTCTTACTCCATTTGCTTGGTAGCTATACTTTGTGTGCATGTTAAGCACTAGTACTACTACTAGTTAACAAATTTGTTAGGTAGCGGCTTTTGTTTTTGCCGTGTCAATTGATGAAATAGCTGGATGGTTTTCCGGATTCTTTAATACCTTTGTTAACTAGTATTGTATAGATTCAAGAGAACTTTTTTACTATGCAGTCTTAAGCGAGTTATGGGGAGAAAAAAAGAAAAAAGTAACCATTTATGACGTGGTAGTTTTTATCACATTAACCTAGTGTGCTTTGAAGCACCAGCGCGCTTTAGAGGCTCTGTTTTTTTTTGTCAAAGATATGTTTTCATTAACGAAAAATGCAGGAAAAGTGGAAAACATGTTTGAAACATTTGTTGGGTGAGGGGCAGGGGCAGGGGTTGATTCAGTGATGGAATCTGGAAAGGGTGAATTCTGAGAATAAGGACCTGAAAAAGGAAGGAAAATTTAATCTGGGTTAAGAGTGAAGTGTGGATATTCCATGTAAGAGTTGGATGGATGCAAACAAAACATACGATTCAATTCCTTACTAGCTTATTTCTGAATTCTGACATAGTTTACAAGTATTAATTAAGGAAAGATTAGGTCATCAGGAAGGCTGGGAAATCTTAGCAATTAGTTAACTACAACCAATCAATTTAGCGCCCAAGATTTACATAAATGTGTGAAAAACATTTGTTGTAAAGAATGTATGTTCGGCGTATTCATTTTTTGACTTTTTTTTGGGGTTTTGACATATACATTTCACATATTCTTCCTAGTTAGTGTGACTTTGACATGGTTACTCTCTGGGAGGGAGATGCTGATGAGTAAGTACATTGTTGCTTATGCATATGTACTCTGCTTTCCAGGTTGACATCCGAGGAGATTTATTTGGGATGCTTTCTGCACATCCACTATCACCTTTACTGTCTCTGCATCACATAGATGCTGTGGAACCAATCTTCCCTGGTATGAGTAGAATTAATGGATTGAAGCATCTTCTCCAAGCTGCACATGCTAATCCTGCCAGCATTCTGCAGCAGACTGTTTGCTATGACCGCACCAACTCACTGACGGTTTCTATCTCATGGGGTTATGCTATTCAAGTGTATGAAGGAAACAAACTTCTTCCAGAAATTCTCTCACTTCAGCGAACTTTTAGGCCATGGAGAAGAGGTAAAAATACGTCTTTAAGCCGTTACATGTTTAACACGAGAGAGCTCAACAAGGATCAATGCAAAAGACCCATCGCCTTCTTTCTGCACTCTGTAGTTACAGACCCTGATGGTGTTTGGACCCACTATAGGGCACAGAATGTTAGAAATTGCTCTAGAGGGGAAGTAATCAAGAAATTGAAAGTCATCAGTGTGTTCACCAGGAATTCGGATCCAGATATTGAACAGGTACACAAGGTAGTTTACTTGAACTTGATTTATGTTTATTTTCTCCCTGACTAACAATATCTTTATTCAACCTCAGATGATAGCACCCCGTCGAGATTGCTGTGACGTTATTTCAACGTTTGATGAAAACATGATTATGCACATTAGAAAATGTGGGATGGATGAGCTGATTGCCATGCATGAAGAAAGTGATGCAAAATAAAGATTACTTGTAAAATTCCCACTTCCAGGAGCTCTGTTGATGGTTGGCACCAAGTTTTTCCGCACATATGAAGGTGGCAATCTCATTGTTGTATACGGTATAAACCCATTGCTGGCACGAGTTTTGCTCCATATTTAGTTTCTACTTCTAGTTGATAGAGCATTAAGTTAATGTTTGTAATAGTTAGGGTTTTTGGCAGTTGCTTTTCTTAGCCATAAAGCGGGTAATCTTTTTCAGTACCCACTGTAAATTTTACTAGTACTCAAAGTTCCAATTTCAACACTCTAGATCAACACGCTCATCAATTTTTATACTCGGGTCAATTGCTGACATGCCGTTGGAATAGAGTATTTTAACTGAGGTTTGACTTTTTGTTAACTGACACGTAAGGTGAAGTCATTCATAAAAGGAGAAGCCTTTTGAGAGACGTCTATTTTAGAGATGGATGAACATTATAAACATGCCGAAGTCATAAAATATTCGGATAAAAGGCAGTGCAGGACTGCAGGCGTGTGACCATGATTACTGATTAGTGGAGTTCACGCACGCAGCTTTGGGGAAAAATTTATACATGTATGGTATTGGAGTAGTGGAGTTCACGCCATATTAGATGTGCCCCCAGCATTATATAAATATAGCTTTCCTACTTTCTTTTGCTTTGTTTTCTTCAAAATTTAAATCCTTCTCTCCTTCGCCACCAAATATGAACCCTGTCAGAATTCTATCAGTATTTCTTGTTTCTTTTCCAATGAGTATAACTTCATAGTTTTGGATGCGGACTATCTCTAGTTTCGTCTTCTGATCAAAAGAAGCCGCACATGCTAATAGAGGTAAACACAGATAATACCTTTACTACTATTTGTTGTGATTTTTTTATCATTTCAGAACAAGAGCTCTGTGCGGTATTTTAGTTACAGCATTTGTTAATGTCAAAGATTTGTATACTTTCAGTTGATGGTTGTAAATCGGAAATGGCTCTGACTATCCTCTGTTTATTTGTTAATAGTAATACTGGAAATGCTCTGTGGAACTGAATAAAATGAGAACGCCAGCAACAGGCTATGGATAATCTGTGGTTTAGGAAATGATGAGTGATAATATCGGAAGGCTCCGATTTGTTTCTCTTTTCGTGTTTCTTTTGTGCCTGCTCACACCAAAATATTCACAAGGGAGTAGAAAGCTAGCGCAGACAATCACAATACTAGATTATGGAGTCTTTTCGGATTTTGAGGCCATCGTTGCTGCCCTGCCCCCTAAGGAGAAGGAAATTGTCTCGGACTGCTTGAGAGAAAAACGTTTAACGTCTCATGTATCGAAACCAGTGGATGAAGATTCTTGGTTAAATAAGTATCAACATTTGTTGCCTGGTTGGAGCTATGGTCCAAGAAGGTACCTAAGTGATGGTAGGATAATCTCTCCGATTCAGAGTCCTGCATTGTCGCCATACAGTTTAGTTCCAGCCCCATCACCAACTCCGTCTTCATCTACAGTGTTCCAGGCCCCTAATCTTGCATTTGAGCCTCCAACTCCGGTTCCAGAGAAATCTCCTTCACCCAACGAACGATCCATTGAGCCTCCTTCACCGACAGGAGACGGTTATATCTCAGTTATAACAAAAAGCTCCGAGAAGGACAGCAAGAACAGAAACTATATCGTTGCGGGTATAGTTTCAGGTGTAGTGGTCGGAGTTTCTCTCTTTGCATTTGTTTTGTTTTGCTGCGTGAAAGGAAAGAAGGGAAAAGTTGAGTCGGAAGACAGATCGAAAGATGAAAAGCCTCTTCTCAAACTTACTAGCAACAATAGTTTGGCAGGTATGTAACATCTCATCTTTGGTTGAATTCATCATAATACTGCATTTTAATTGCTAAGTCATAGTCATTATAAAAAACTAAATATTCAAATACTCTTTCAGTAAATACCACATTTCAAGGTTCTTCAAAAGACGAATCTCATACGTTAGAAGTTGGTGGAGAAACATCCGAAAACAATGAATCTGTTTTGCCGTTACAAGTTGGAAGACAGCCACCTCCGCCACCTGTACCACCCCGTCCTCCACCTAAACCACCCGTTCCACCTCCCAAGTTCAGCCCCCCTCCTAAGCCACCAGCTCCGAAGCCACCCCCTCTTGGGCCCCGAAGTAATGGAGGGGATGTTGATGTTTCAGAAGAATCGGATGCTCCTAAAACCAAGTTGAAGCCATTCTTCTGGGATAAGGTTATGGCCAGTCCGGATCAGTCCATGGTCTGGCATGATCTTAAAGCTGGATCATTTCAGTAAGTTTGTTTGCAACTTGCATTTTATTTTGCAATACAATAACATGTTGAATTCTATGTTATTCGGACGTGTGGATATGTTTCTACACATTTTGCAGATTCAACGAGGAGATGATGGAAACTCTCTTTGGATATGCGATTCCTGAAAAGAACAAGAATGAGAATAAGAAAGAGTCATCGTCTTTTGAGGCCCGTCAGTTTATTCAGATTATTGATTCGAAGAAATCACAAAACTTAGCTATTCTTCTTAAAGCATTGAATATCACCACGGAAGAAGTTCGCGATGCACTCATAGAAGGTACTCAGTTATTACAAGAGTTTACCATACAATTGTTATTGTGTTCCATCTATGCAGCCGACCATTCTTATGGTACTTGTCTTTCATTCGAAGGTAATGAGCTGCCACCGGAGCTCATCCAGACATTAATAAAAATGGCGCCGACATCAGAGGAAGAACAAAAGCTTAAGTTGTACAATGGAGATGTATCTCATCTTGGCCCTGCTGAAAGGTTTCTCAAAGTCATTGTGGAAATTCCTTTCGCATTTAAGCGTCTGGAGTCGCTTTTGTTCATGAGCACATACCAGGAACAAATTTCTCCCATCAAAGAATCGCTTTCGACCTTAGAGGTCAGTATCAACTATCAAGCCTGTCAAATGCATTATGTTTTGTTTCCTAACTTCCTCTGTGCCACCCAAACTTCCCATTTGGCAATTGTGATCTTGTCGGAAGTTTTAGACGGGACGGAGGAAGTACATATTTGATACTTAATTGTGATCTTGTGCAAAGAATTTAAGGTTAGGCACTTTGCTTGGTGATCGCGTTTTATATTCTTGTATGTTGCACACTGCATTTCCGAATCAAAACTCTCAACTATCACTTTTGCAGGTCGCCTGCGAAGAACTAAGAAACAATAGACTGTTCTTGAAACTTCTAGAAGCGGTCCTGAAGACTGGAAACCGCATGAATGATGGCACGTACAGGGGAGGTGCACTAGCGTTCAAGCTGGACACACTCTTAAAACTGTCTGATGTCAAAGGAACAGATGGAAAGACCACATTGCTCCACTTTGTAGTCCATGAAATAATTCGATCTGAAGGTTTAAGGGCTGCTCGAATGTTAAGTCAGAGCCAGAGCATGCCTACTGTGAAAACAAAAGATCTCATTGAAGATGCTTCATATGAAAAGGAAGAGTATTACAGAAACCTTGGTCTCCAGGCAATTGCAGGTCTTAGTGATGAGCTTTCGAATGTAAGAAAAGCAGCACTTATCGATAGTGAGACTGTAGCTGCATCTGTGATCAAACTTGGCCAGTCACTTGTAAGCCTGAAAGGATTCCTGGAGCATGAGATGCAGAGTTTGGATGGAGAGAGTGAGTTCTATCATTCTCTTGCTAGTTTTATCGAACATGCTGACTCTGAAATCAAGAGGTTGATCGAAGAAGATAAACGAATAATGGATTTGGTGAAGAGCACCAGAGATTACTTCCATGGACGTGCAAGAAACGAGGAGGGGCCTCGTCTCTTTGCAGTAATCCGCGACTTCTTGTTGATGTTGGACAAGGCTTGTAAGGATGTGAAGACGCTTACACATTTATCACCCAAGGCCCCTAAAACAGAACATGTACGTTCATTGCCTACTCAAGAAACGCGAAAAGAGTCATTGAGAGATTACCACATGAGGCTGTTTCCGTCGATAAAAAGGCGTGAATCAGATGACGATGACGAGTTCAGTTCATCTGACAATGAATCCTGATTAACTGAGTCGATCGAGAGGGACGATTGATGACAGATAGAGAAAGATTACGACGAAGGGACGGTCGCAATGCAGATGGATTTTGTATCATCTTGTGAACATATCTACTAGTTTAGGGTCAATTTTTTAAGCTGATGGCATATTATAATAGTTGATATTTATTGTAAATATTGATATTTGTACGTGAGTCTTGAAAATATATTGTAACTCGTAGTATTTCACAAATATTTTTCTTTACTGGAAGAGGGAGTCACTCATGAAAAATTGAGAATATCAAACCACCATTATAAATGAGATCATAGATAAATTCGTGAAATGAAAGTAAGGCTATGTTCAGTTCGTATGAAAATCTTCTGCACTAATCTAAACTGAAATTAATTTTCAAAATGAGTGTGACAGTTTTTCCAGATCCCCAGAAACATGATAATATCCTTGAAAACAAGTCATAAAGTTGGAAAAAGTAGTCACTTTTGTCCAAAAAGGGCAGGGGAATAGAGGAGCAGCAAGCACAAAGTCTTGAAAGTCAAAAAAGAAAAGAACACGAGGGACCTTTCAGCTTGAAGTTTGAAACCTGCAGGAAATGAGACTATATTTCCTGGGATCACATAAACCAAGAAGGAAAAATTTGACACTACTGCAGTTGTACTGCACTAACGATAATTCACCTCTACAGTGAGGGATAAGATCATTAATCGTTCCTTAAGATTTCATAAATTTAATCGAACGACATGTTATTTATTGTGGTATGTAGTCTCCGTGTGAGCAGCAGCGGTGGAGGTGACATAGTAGGCGACGGAGAAGAGAGCGTGAACCATGCAACCTATTCCCCCGATCGCCAGGAAATGGTGATGCGTTAGACCACACGATGCTCGGTTTTTGTTGTTCGAAATCGTTCCTATTCCTAGAGCTCCCAATGCCCCTGCCAGGACCACCCTGAAACAATAACATTTGAACAATTTACTTGTGACAACATTGCACCAAGACTAAGTCATGCATTATACTTTTAGAACCGTGTTGAAAAGGCGAATTCTAGCTATGTAAATTGCTCGAAAAGCCAAGGCATGCATGGAGCGTGCACAAATCATGAGTAACGTACGAACTAGAGTAATATCGAGCTGATAAGTTAGTGCTAAACAGAGCGAATCACACAATATCAACAACGAATAGTAATAGTAATTGTTAAGTGAAGAAACAGAAGGCTAGGCTACTGAGTACTGACCATGTGAAAATAAGGCAAGCAATGGACAGCTGCTTGCTTGGAGAAGCTTTAGAGAACTCTTCACTGCAACAGTTGCAACCTCCAACAAGATTTGCAAGAACATGAGCTATGGCAAGAAGACCCAGAGCTGCTAACCCGAAAACAAATGCATCGTGGCTCGGCTGTTTGCATTCGAAGATCCACAGCCGAAGATGCTTCTCCTGATGAACATACATATACATTGTTCATAATTACTAATTAATCAATATTAACTAAGTGATTTGTACTTGAAGTTTGTAAGTGATAAGCTAACCTGGTTTTGAGCTGCTTCTGCTTTGAAGGCAACAATTCCTGCAATCACATCTAGTGCAACAATAACAAGACAGACAAAAATGCCAAGTACTTTTCCCATTTTTTGAGTTGCTGGAATAGTTTAAGTGGAGACTGGAGAGAGTGTAGTGGTAATTAGAGGGTGAATTTATAAAGGAATGTTATGGTGCGCACATATATGAAGGTGACTTTCACATTATTACTTACTACCTCTTGGGTCCTACTCCAAATTTTGTTTATCCCCATACTCTACAGTGTTGATGCGTATGAATACGTTCCTATTAAGCGTATGTATCATCCGAACATAAATACCATGGGGTACTATATATTAAGTATTAATTAAGAACAGGTGATGTTTGACGACTCAGGCTCGTGAGACCCCTGAGAATAGTGTGTTCCGAGCTTGTGTCAAATCATCGAGTATCGGTCGAGATGTCCCAAATTGAGAATCGAATAATCAGTATGTGCCTCTTTGACCGAGGCTCTATCCTGAGTCTACGTACACCCAACCTTCAATCCAAAGACCTTGGGAACCATATTGTCAGTAGTTTGTTACTTGAGCCTATCCTTATAGAAGGTTTAGCTCGAGCTCAGCTCGCTCGAGCCTAATTCAGGGCTTAATTTATTATCGAGCCGAGCCTATACTCAATTAGGTTATGCCCATAAAGTTCATGTCTGTACAACTTAATAAATTAATTCTCAAGAAAACGTTATTTTTCCCAAAGCCAGAAAAAATGCGGTTGTTCGTTTGACCGTGATTAGTTTTCGGGTTCGACCGGTACGGTTTTATAGATTAAACGAGCTGAGCTTGAGCTTAATTAGTGAGTTTCGAGCTCCATCCCGAGGTCGAAATTAAGCTCGTTTTGTTAACGAGCCGAACCGAGCTTAGGCTCGAATGTAGCTCGAACACGAGTCGAGGTTCGAGATACTCGGCTCGAATAACAACAATATATATTTGTTAGTATGGCAAGCTAAGATGTCTATATTTCGTAGATCCTGGAACTTAGGCTTGTGAATTTCCATAGTGTGATCCGAGCCTGAGTTATTTCAGAGAGCGATGGTCAAATTGTCTTTATCAAAAGGCTTGTGAATTTCCATAGAGTGTGATCCGAGCCTGAGTTATTTCAGAGAGCGATGGTCAAATTGTCTTTATCAAAGAATAAAAACTAGAAAGTCTTTTTGACCAAGGATCTATCACAAGAGCCTTCGTTATACGACCCTCTATCATGATGCTCGGATAATTGAGATGGTAAGTAATGAATTCTAGAGCCTCAGTACCCCCGACTTTGCATCCATGAGCCTCGAGTATCCACACGGGCAAGCTACGGCCCAGTACATATTGGTGCCAAGTTTTGCAAACTAATTTCGTGTGCCCGGTGCGTTACATTCTAATACATGTTCCCGGCATGTGCACCCGTGTGCCGGTACGTGCAC
>JAYMSL010004642.1:0-10880 GCA_036897195.1 Plantago coronopus | reverse complement strand
TACTTTCATAGACTTTATTATTTTATAAAATGAATTTTAAAACAGACAAAATAATTTCACAATTTGGAGAAGCCTTCGGAGACTAATAATATTTTGTAACGGAGTAACATTACAAATAATATTTATAATAAAAAATTACTTTTATCGACTTAATTACTTTATGAACGAATAAAATTTTTTTGAACTTGCACACATCTCGAAAACGGTATTTAACCATTTATGAAACTATTAAAAACAATTTTTTTTACTTTCATGAAAAAACAATATTTCCCACAATTTACTTTCATGGAAAAAGAAAATGTGAAACTATTAAAAATTATAAGTTATTGAATATAAGACTAGAAAATAACATATTACAAATAAAGTAAAAAATAATAAAAATTTTTAAAAAAAACCAAAACTCCATGAAAAGCTCCCATGGAACTTCCATGGCAGCTTCCATGGGAAGCTCTGGCCGGAGCTTCCCATGGCAGCCATTTTTTTCTGCCTCCAGGCCAGAGGAAAGCATGTGTGGTCTGTTATGCTGCAAGCTATTGCACCCATGGAACCATTCGTTGGAACTGCGGCATCAAATAATTTTTTTAATCCAATTTTGGGGTGGTGGTTCCCATCTCAACGGGGCTGCGAAGTTTTGCGTAGCCGAGTTGCCAACTGGATGAAGCATTAGCACGAAGAAAGGAGTAGTATGTTGTGCAACATGGAGTATCCTCAATGGATCACAACTGTGTCCGTCTTCGAATTTTTCCTTGTTCCTATTATGCCACAAATGCCAACATGATATGACAAAGAATTCAAACTCTGTTGTGTTAGTTTTGGATCGAATTGAGTTGACCCAATCCACAGAATGAAGAGGATTGAGCAGGGAAAAGAAGCCAGTGCCTAGTATTGGCGTGCGACAGTCCCGGAAAAGGTGAAGAAGGGATTCGTCATCCTGGCCACAGAAAGTGCAAGTGCAAGTGCTCGTGACCTGTAGGAAGGGCCTGCTGTAAAGCTCACCAGAGGAATCTTTTTATTTTTTCTGGCAGCTTTAATTTCAACACGATATTCCAGTTCTAGGAGGGGCTCGTAGAAGAAGAGTCACGCTGGTTTTGGATTTGTTTTCTGTGTCTTTCCATAGGGAGATGATAGGCAGATTACACAGTATACTGCACAGATCGAGTGTAATGCCAGACCAGAACATCTTGAGTGTCTTGACTTGAGAGAGGAATTTTCAGGATTTCATCAATATCTTCCTGCCAAAATAGAAAATGTAGAGCATCAGTGTCCCAAGTCATAAGATTGTTGTTAATAAGAAAAGAAACCTGAAGGGGGCCCTCTTGGTGGATGTCCGGAGTGCGTGGTTTGAAGGAAACACTGCCGGGAATCCACTTATCCACCCAGATGTCAATTTTCCCATTACCGACTCTCCAACGGACTCCATCCTTGGCCAATTCAATTGCCGAGCATATGCTCTTCCAAGTGTAAGACGAATTGGCCTTGGGTGTAGTAGCATCAAGGATGTCGGTATTGGGAAAGTGTTTAGCCTTGTAAATCCTGCTGAGAAGTGAGGATTGGTCATGATCCTCCAAACATGTTTCCCAGAAGAGATTGGTTAAAAGCACTTTAGTCCCAGAAACTCATATCACCATCTCGTTTACTTTTACAAAGAGTATCCCAAGAAGACCAATGCATTTTGTTTTGTCCTTTATCACCACCAATAGTTACAAAAATAAGAGATTCTAACTCCTTAAGTAAAATACTCAGGGAGCTTAAAACAACTCATGACATATGTAGATATAGACTGCAAAACAACTTTTATTAGTACTTCTTTACCTGCCTTGGACATTAACTTTTCCCAAAACATTGTACTTTTGACCACACCCTATCACGAAGCCAGCCAAACACTTCACGTTTATTGATGCCCATTGTGGTAGGAAGTTCGAGATATTTCTCGTGCTTCTCAACCACTTGGACTGACATAATATTTGGATAGTGGCTATGGTGGCTTCGTGAACGTTGCGGCTAAAAACAATCTGGGATTTTTCCAAATTATATCACCTGCCCAGATCCTTTGCTGTAATTGTCAAGAATATTGATGATATGATGGGCTGCTCCTTCGTTTGCTTGGTAGAAAATCATGGTGTCATCGACAAAGAGGAGGTGTGATATTGAAGGAGCCGATGAGCTTACTTTCACACCCCTTAAATTGCCTCTTCCCACAGAGTTAGCAAACATCGAACAAAGAGTTTCTGTACAGAAAAGAAACAGGTACGGGGAAAGGGGATTACCCTGGCGTAGGCCATGGTAGGAGAAAAACACAAAGAAGGATTACCATTCAAAAGCACCGAGTAAGTCACAGAGCGAACACAGTTCATAATAAGATTAATTACAGACTCATGAAAACCCAACTTGGGCAAAACATGTTCCAAAAAAGCCCATTCAACACGATCATAAGCATTCCTAAGGTAAAGTTTCAAGGATAGGTAGCCATCTTTACTAGTAGTCTTCCGCTTAAGATAGTGATTAATTTCATATGCAACGAGGACATATCAGTAATTAATCTACCAGAAATAAAAGCAGACTGATTTTCTCTAATCAAGTTATCCATATGGCCTTTAAGTCTAGAAGTTATGCACTGTTGGTCCCTGAGAGTTATAGTAAAAGTCTAGAGGGGGACTTTTAATTTAAAAACAATCGCAAGCTAAGCAAAACAAGGGACTGTTTAGGCTCTTAACAGAGTTAGTAATGTAGCGGATAGATTTCTCAGTCTGACCAGTGTCAGCCTGAACTCAAAGAGCTCGTCCTGAAATCAACAGCGTGTGATAAGTGTGCTAAATGTTCAGTGTGAAAAGATATGCAAAGTAAAGTAAAGAACACAGCAACTTATAATGGTATCGGAGAATGTTGTAATTCCTCCAGTAATCCACTTCGGCTATTCAAGCCTGGAATTCACTAGAACTTGTAGATCTTTTACAGCAGCAGCTAACTACAACACAGTAAACTTCCCTCAAGGGATTATAGCAAATCTATGCTAACCTCAAGTAACCTTTCAAGTGTTTTCACCTCAATAAAGTTAGAGGTTAATCTCCACTCTCCACTAGATATCTTCAGTCCTTCAAACTAAATACTTTGCAATGTTACCGCAACTTTTCACCTCAAATGAGAAGTTACTTCGTTGCTTCTTACACCTAACAGGTAGTAAGAATTGATCTGGTTTTGGTCTTCTTGGTGAGAGAATAGAACGGTTACAAGGATTGGATAATTTCTCTAAGCTAATATCTGCAGCTAAGTTATGGATTTGGTGATGAACTTTGCTTGGATATTTGATGCTTGAATGCTTTCTGATTTGATAAATTCCAACACTTCTTCAATGGGCAGGAGGAGGTATTTATAGAAAGATATTCAAATATGGCCGGTAGACACATTAAATGTCCGTTAGACACATTGAATACAAATTCCATTTGAACCTATGACAACCTTTGTACTTGCAAATACTTTGTTGAGTAGCTTCAACAACTTTTGACAGGTTGTGCGGGCCCATTGGATTCTGTTGTCAGGTTGGTCACCAACCACAAAGGTCAACCCGGAATCAAATCCAACTTTTGCCGCCTTAACACTGAAGTCAGTCCAAGAAGCCTTGGTAAAGTCTTGATTTGGCGTTGATAGACTTTTCCCACCCTGAGCTAAAGTCAGCCTGACCTAACAGAGATGTCTTCTGGCCTGATGTATGCTTGATCACTGTCAGCCTGAATCTTCAAGCTTCAAGCTTCAGCCTGAGTTGCAACTTCTTCCTGCAAAACAAACCTAAACTTGTGCATACAAGTTAGCCTAAAAAACACAAAGTGACTTGACACCACCTTTACAGACATAAGCCGAGAAAGCTTAGTATTACGGGTTATCAGTCTGATACTAAAATATGTATCATTATCAAAATCCTAATAACATAACAGTCTAACATGCACTTTGAAGCAGCTTTAAAGACCCCATTGCTGAGACTAATAGGCCTGGATTGAGTGATTAAATCAGGGGACTGACTTGGGGGATAAGCACAAAATGAGTGTAATTAATTAAGCTTAGCACCGAACACACCACATTTCAGAAGATTCAAACAACAATTACTAATAGAATTCCCTACTATGTGCCAGAATTTTTGAAAGGAAAATGCTGGAAAGCCATCTGGACCAGGCGATTTGAAAGGATACATGGCAAACAAGGCGTTTTTTGGGCAAAATGGACCACCTTGGGAATGGATTCAGTCAGTGTGAATTCGGTTAAAACGGAATGATTTCGAGCTTTTCTTTGTGATTTGCTGACTATGGGGACACCGAAACAGGTTCAAGTTCGAGAACCACAAGGCCAGTCCCCTCACCACTCTAAACTTAGCACGCCATTATCTTGAGCAATACAAGGAGTTCTCAGCCCCCGACGCCTAGAACCAGTGCCGATGATGCTGCCACAACTGCACCGTGGCAGGCGTCACCCATGGGACAAGTAAAAATAAATTATGATGCTGCAGTCCCAAAGCATGATGGATTCGAAGGCATCGCAGCCGTGATATGTGACAACACGGGGCTAGTCTTGGCATGGAAACGGAAGAAAGTAAACACTTCCTCTAGGGTTGAAGCTGCTAGCTGCTGCAAATCTGGGTGCACAGTTTGCTATTGACATGGGCTAATCGAAAGTGATCCTTGAGAGAGACTCTGATGAGTGATGAATGAAGAACTCTTACCACTAGAAGCAGGCTATGCATGTGTACGCACAAAGCTGGAAAATTTGTCGTCCTTCACAGTGCAATATGTGCATAGAGGTGCGAATATGTTAGCTCACCGCCTATGCCACAATTTCGGTGCAGATGCAACAGGTTATGGTTGTCTACCATTTACTTTCATCGAGAATCATGATTAGCTCTAGCCAAGCTCACACTTTTTCTGTAATAGGTTGTGGAAAAATTATGCTTTCCTAGTTCCTCCTGCTAAGGTCTTGGACCTTCTGATTTGTAAGCTCTGCACCAGCCACCAATATACGTGAAAACCGCTAATCTGCTATATATAGGGTCCCTTGCATCGCTTAATATCGTTAAATCGATCTAATAAGATTATTGTCCAAATCAGATTTATAACTTTTTCATAAATCATGTGACTAAGAATCACTCACAACACATATCGATTAAGTATGACCCACACAATTGATGTCGTAATGCATTCTTACCAACAACCGTAAATCTGGTTCAGATAAGTATCTTCCATGTATCCAGTTAGTTTGGGGGAGGGGGTTGGGGGTTACTTGGTTGGTTAGTACCTGCATGCCAGTAGCAAAGAACGT
This sequence comes from Plantago coronopus, assembly GCA_036897195.1. Taxonomy (NCBI): domain Eukaryota; kingdom Viridiplantae; phylum Streptophyta; class Magnoliopsida; order Lamiales; family Plantaginaceae; genus Plantago; species Plantago coronopus. Next base: position 5,579 of record JAYMSL010004642.1, on the reverse strand, counting down.
CAGACTGCCCGGCACCTGCACTATATAAACATGATGCTGATGATGGGCAATAATCAAATTCAGGGCAACATGAATGGCTCTGCCCTGCTCATATAAATCAAGTGTTACTGAACATTGCGAATTTGCAATATAGAATTCTCCGTACAAGAAATCCAATACAGAAACCATGATATACTAGTCACAACAACAGAAGAAAGAAATAAGCTATAGTGCACAAGTGCTCTTAGCATCAAGCATTGATGGTCATAGAACAATAATCTAACAGTGTGAATAATAAAGACCAAAACCGAAAAAAAAGCCTCTAAAGAGAGACCAAACTAGGGAAAAAATGATGATAACAGAACCGAGAGGATAATTTAAGTTCACACATATATTTCTTCTTAAGCACCCATGAATAAGCGACTTTGCGATTCCCAGTATTGCTTCGTCTGCAGAACTCTCTCTGCTTTTTCAAGCTTACGCCTTTCCTGCCAGTACTCAGGATAGCTGTTCAAATATAGCATGAGTTTAGTGCAAGAAGTAGTAAACTAGCTTGGTAATTGGCATATTCAACACTGAAGGCATGTATGTGGGCTTGAAGGTATAGACTGTGCATAGGATTTACCTTCGGCTTAATAGAATGTGTAGCTCTTCCAGCTGCAGTGCCGTTCCATATACTCCAGACTGGAACAAATTATAAAAGGGGATCAATTGTTTCAAACTCTAATGTGAAAAAAAGAAGAGAGTATCTTCGATTAGCCTGATGCGTCATCATATTGTAACAAAGACATCAAGACAGTCGAGTTTTGAAATGTAGTACTAGTATACCTCACGGCATATTGGGCATTTCTCTTTGGTATCTGCTGCCTGCAGACCATCCACTATGCTCACTGAACCAGCTTTGCATGCACAAAGGTAGCAAAAGATATGACCACATTTCAGTGAAACTGGATCAAACAAGGTCTCCTGAAAACAATCCAACAAAAAAAGTTAACATGCATATAAGTTAGTTTGATGTGAACAGACTATTTAAGAAACATTATTTATTCAGCAGGGCCCTAAAGGAACACTAAATAAGACAATTTCCCTTTGAAGTTTTAGACTATACCTATGATGATTATAGGGGAGAAAAATAGCAAGTGTTCTTTTTTTCTTTATGAAACGGCAAATGTGACTCAAACCCCCGACCTAAAGGTTGGAGAGGAAGAGTCTTAGTAAATGAGTTGCGCTTCATTGTATGAAACATATCAACTGTTACCTATCAATTTCTTAGAAATACTTGTGAGGGGAACATTGGAGTACATTTTCCTTCTCTCCGTAAAGAGCCTTTACAGATTTTGCAAGAGTGAAGCTTTAAATTAGTATACATAACTTTTTCCAAGAAAATAGAACTTCTTGATTTTTCCGAACATAAAACCTAACATTCTTCTAATACAGCGACCAGTATATTTTTGTATTTACCTGGTTAAAATGAATGTGATATATGCATAGTTTTTTCATTGTTGATTTTAGAAGCAATGAACTGCAGAATTATTCTTTGGCCTGCAATGCACCTCAGACAATAATAGCTAACATCATGGCATGAAGCTAACAAGTAACACCAGCTCCCGGTAACTTCTACTTCAAATAAAGAATTAAACTATTCTTATTAAAAGAAAGTCTATATCAGAGAACAAATCCTTGTATCTGCTATAACTCATGACTTTTTTAGCACAATCCAGGCTATAACTGTTTGTTAGTCTAACAGTTGGCCTTGCAATAAAATATGTATCTGAAGTCTTGGATTACCATTGGCCAGTGTTATTTAATCTCACAGCACATAAACATTACTGTCCACTTGAGTGATTACTATGGTTACAAGGAATGATTATCTTAATCACAGAATGGGAAGCAAACACTTACCAAGCATATAGAACATGTCAACTCAATGTCCAGTTTTACCGAATCAAAGAGCTCACAAGACAGGGATGGTTTTCCGTCATTCATACTGAGAGAGCACCCCCTGAAAAGTTCAGGAGAATCACTTAAGTTGACTTTGGATTCTCTTAGATTCAAATGAAAAGCCATCAGTTCACAAAGCCACGGCGATTGAAGGATCTCAAGGTGCATGCTCTGAGCTTGGGATCTGAAAGCCTGGCCTTGCTTAGAATAATGAACCTGCAATGTGATTAAAAACAAAAAAACTCTAAATACAAGAGTTGAAAGAAGAAACATCTTTGCATGTTTATGAGATTGACTTTTATGTAATTAGTACCTTATCATACTTCTTAAGTATTTTACGCATGGCAATGGCATTTATGATTGCATAAGTGACCAGGTCCCTGCCTTCTTGAACCAATTCAACATGATTTCCTTGTACTTTCTCTCTGAACCAGATAAAACACTTGCTGAAACCTGATGCCAGGTGTGTCTCAAGCAATTGTTGTGCTCTGTTGTTAAAAAACCCAACCACTGCAGACATTTCATTCAGAAGCGAAGGAAAGAATGTTCCATCGCAAACTGCACCAGCATAGATTAAACATTCGAATCAAAAGTGTGAAAGAAAGGATTAGTGTACTAACAAAATGGTACTAAAGTTTTACATCCAAGAACCTTAGTTGTAATGTTCAAAATCATTGCTAGACTTTAACAAAGCTAATGATATAGTAAAAGTTAATGGCATCAAACGTATAGTCACCAAATTGGTCACTAAAACAGCAACTGTATCTTATAAATAAACCTAATTAGATTCAGAAAGCAATGATCCAGACATGTCTACCTACTCAGACTCTGCATACAAAACAATCCCCAGAATACGGTATGATGAACAACATGTAATTTTAAATCCAATAGCATCCAGTTTTTCAGCTCACCAAAATGAAACCAGCACGTAATTTCGAAACTATTCAAAAAGTCATTTTGGTTGAATTTGTTCATACAGTTAATCCACTATTAATAGTAAAACAGAACTCTGGGCGAAGTTTCGTCCAGTGATCTGAGTTATCACATCAGATCCATTATACTGTCCCAAACATTGCCCTAAATCTTTAAGCAGACCCAAAATCATAAAAATCGAAAGAACCAGGAAACAGAGGAAAAAAGATGAAAGGGATCGAAAACAGAAATGGTGTAAAAGAAAGATTAGAGTGACCTGTGCAATAGGTCGAACAGGTAGAAGGGTCATGAGGAATCAAGCGATTCTCAGGAAGATGATCATCATCAAACACAATTGTAGCAGAAGGGTCTTTTTTCCTGCATCTTTTCAATGTTTTCTTGAGGTTCTTGAAACCAACGGCGGGCAATTTCTTCTGCTGCTGGCACTGCAACTGCATGTACTCCTCGTACTTCTTACAAAACTTCATTTCTCCTCGTACATGAGACCACCACCAAACTCTGTGTCTCGAATCTTGGTTTTTGTCTGTATCTCGTTTGTATCAATCAATAACGCAATTAAGGAAAGAAAAGGAAAGAAAATCTGTTTAATATAGACTAGTGTGAATGTGCTTATGAGTGAAATGCTTTTTTTTTTATCTTTTTTAATTGTAGTTTACTTTAAAGAAAAAGAAAGGAGAAAAATGAGTTTATCGGGTAAATAATTAATTTACTGCCGTCTTAATAGCATCTGATCTGAACAAGTTATCACCTAATTGGTTAATTTTCCTTTTTGACTTGCGGAAAAAGGAAGATTCTTATCATATTCTAACAAAATCATGACACATCAATGGATCAAACTTGCTACACCAACAACTTGCTAATGTTCCAATATTATATTAAAAAAAGAAACACCTTCATTAGCGGATTAAACTTCTCTTTTAAAATTTACAAATTGTATGTGTTTTTATTTAACGGTCGATAATAAAGTTAGAAAAAAATTATTAATTCATGCTATATTAGAATTGATTTGTAACTATAAAATGTAAATGAATTCGAAACCAATAGTCTTTGAAGTGTGCCTGTGACACAACTACTACTCATTTTTTAGTGAAATATTGTTTGGAACTCGCAGCCGCTGATCGGACATTGAGTATAGACAACCTGATCGGGCATCCAATATAACCTCACAAGTGCACATGGATAATTAGGTTTCGGGGACACGCAAAATCATGTAAAGTACCCGAGTCAAGTTATTTTTTAAATTTTTTTTTTAGATAAAATTAGCAAGCTCCACTAAAATTGAAGCGGGGTTTCAGAAATGATCACAAGGCCTCTTGTGTCTGGTGATTCATAAGTACAATAGATTCTAATCCATAATGAGATAGTAACAAATGGATCTCTAATAAAATTCGAATATCATTAGCATTTTGAATGTTTTCCGATTCATGATTAGATACAAACCTCAGCTACAAGTATGCCATAACTCGCACGTAATTCATAATTAAACGAGAATTCGAGAAGTATACATGTACACTAATCTATAGTCTATAACTAGTGGGAAATTTATATTCAATCAAATGAAGTACACCATATTTCATTCTAGGATGATCATGTACATACGGGGAAATAAAACTTTGTTAATATTAAAGGCATGTGAATTTATAAGTCCACTCTCATTTGATTATTAGATTTAGATATTAGTACATTATTATTCTAACATTTTTTTTAATTAATAAACTATTACAATTTATTATGTAAATATTACTAATATACACTTAAATGTGCCTCTCTAAACTCGAATCCCAAAACTACTACTTGTAATGCATTTCAATTCATTTACTCAAATACTAGACCACCTTATAACTCCCATCTTTATTCTAAGATTTTTCCATGTCGTGGTTTTAACGAGGCTCGCGGTTGCAACACGAACTTTATTCGAGATTCAGGAGCTCTGGTTTTCCTTTCTATTCCTCGTTATGCTTGTGTTTTCGGGAGGGTTTTGTTATTTTTCGTTGTAATTGTCTCTCTTTATAATACAATCTCGATTCATTAAAGAAAATCATTGGCACATAGACTACATAAATTAGGTTAAAGGTATCTAAAGATAATGAATATTTAACATTTGTTTAGTAGAGTTTTGTTTCTCACTATATACTATATATTACCAAATTTTCAATGTAAATCACTCGAAAATTAAAATGTTTTTATGAAAATAGTTATATATACTTTCTTTTTGAAATGGTAAAGGGTGAGTCGAACTCCTAACCTATTAATTGGAACTAGGAAGTGAAGCGTCTAACCAACTACGATGCGCTTCGGTGTCAACTCATATAACATTTTTTAAGATTATAGTTAACGAGTAATTTGTGGTCAAAGTTTCAAAATAAATCTACAGTAGAAACTTTGAACTGAATTAACACCAATTTAGTTAAGTTTAAATTCAGTTTTATTAAGTATACAATAATTAATATTAAGTGAGCTAGTTATGTAAAACTATGGGTGATGACACTTTGTGTCTGTTTAATGCAAGTATGTTTCCCTCGAAAAAAAATTAGTAAGATTTGTGTAGATGAAAGTGGATGTAGGTAGTGAGGACCTTAATTAATGGATGATACTTATCTTTCTCCATTGACTTTTTACGGTTTCACCTAGGGATGTCAATTTTAGGTTTTGGATCGGATTCGAATCAATTCATTATTGATTTAGATCATAAATGACTTGGATCCTATATGAGTCAATTTGTTTGG
>JAYMSL010004641.1:0-10882 GCA_036897195.1 Plantago coronopus | reverse complement strand
GGGGGGGGCTAAAGGAGATATTGTCACCCTGTAGCATTCCAGTGGAATTGCATCACTACTACTTCTAGGTAGGATTGCCTGTTCAAGATTTGGCATACCATTGAATGTCGATAAAGACTCTATTTGCATCAAAATGAGAAACTATTATAATGTTACCGGACTGATCAAGAGAACAAAACTCATAATACGGGACGAAACTCCAATAACGAATACGTATGTCGGTCTTACACTCCCTTTGGAGGTTTGGTAGTTGTATTTGGAGGAGATTCTATAAAAATAATATCAGTAGTTCATGGTGGATCATGATCATACATTGTCAACGCATCAATATGTTCTTCAACAATTTGTGATTCCTCCGAGGTTCTAAAACTTACGAAGAACGTGCGGTTGTATGTATTTATGTATAAATAACTAACTAACCAACTATACATATTTATGGATACATATACATTTTACCGAGGCAACTTTGTTTTAGTAGATTATAGTTTTCTCCTTATACTAAATGTTATATTTGTTTTCTTATATAACATAATCATGAACATCTGCTGATGATATTGAGGAGACAAAAGAGTATGATGTTTGGATAATACAAGTTGGTGATGGTCTTACTGATAGTAATAATGATTGTGATATTGACATAAAGAAAACATATGAATTCCTTATTCAGGAAGTAAGTATTCTCATTTAAACTATTGTACAAATTTTGTATCCATCTTTAAAATAACATATATCCAATCCAACATTTCACCAACATATTTTCTTAATCGTGTCATTCTTGCACCCACTAATAAGATAGTTGATGATATAAATTAATTTGTCTATCATTGTTACCCAATGATTTACTCAAGTACCTTAATGATGATAGCATCAGCCGGGTGAATGGTAAGGGATTAAAGGAACTAATTTATGTTGACTCAATCTATCGATTGTTCTAGATTACCTAATTACAAAAGAGTATTAAAGTTCGAATGAACTGTCATGCTACTATGGAAGTACATAGCTCATTAACATGATCTATGTTATAGAATTACATACTATTTTTGCTTATATTCGGAAAATAAGGTACGTACTTATTCAAAGAATGTTACTCCGTCCTTCCGATAACACAAGTTCTCCATTACGTCCGAGCAAAGACAATTTCCTTTATCTGTATGTTTCGCGATGACATTAAACAATAGTCAGGACAATATCTATCCAAAGTTAGGATTTTACCTCACATCTCATATCTTTACTCACGGTCAGTTGTATGTTTTACTTTCAAAAGTCACTATTAGAAACGTCTCAATGTTTTTTTAGAGTCAGTGTAATACATATGACACTATATAGATTATAGAACATGGCTTACAAGAAAGTATTCGACAAGTTGTGAGGTATGTACATTCATTATTCACAAAACATTTGATAATTTTATTTTATTTTATTTTGTCATTTCACATATTATAAAATGATATCATCTTTCATATTTTCACAGGTGAATTACGTACATGTCATGTAATAAATTATTACAATATTTGTCATTGAAGTTATTATTATTGGCTATATTAACCTTTATATGGATTGTAAATCATTTGTCTTAGGCCACTCACTATAGGGTGGCCATATGTATGATTGCGGCCATGACCACATTCGATCGTTCATCATGATAGGCTGTCCCAAATCGGTCGAATGGTAGTGTCGCAACGACTCACCCGTCATTATTTATTTATTTATGACAAAATATGAAAATTATACCAACAATAATATTTTTTCGAGATCTATAAATAGTGATCAGTCTTCATTATGTTTGACACACTTAAAAAATCACCCATCTTTATCTTTTTTAAACTCAAAACACTCTTAAACTTTTGCTATAATCTTCCAATTTCCCAAGTACGACAACCATATGGATCATTTCAACCCCAATCTTGAGCAATTGTTTATATCCCAATTTTTTCAAGGTGCAGATTCTAAAACTCAGTCTTGATCCACCGTGAACTTCTCCAAACAATCATCCTACTATCCACTCGCTCAAGAAGGTTCTTTCAAGCCTTCTGGGCATTCTCAACAAAGGACATGCACTTTGTTCCGAAAACGCAACCAGATCATATGAAGAGAGGATAGGGGAAGGGGTGAAAGAGACAAGGGCAAGAAAACTGTGCCGGTGGAGGGTGGGACAGTGGCAATAGATGTGTCTAAGAAGACAAAACACTCATTGTGTTGTGGATGCAAGTGGGTGAAAACCATATTCGAGCAACATGTCTAAATTTAACGGTCATGATGAAGTTAGTTAAGTAAAACTGGGATACTGCTCTTGAAGATGGTTTGCATGATATTCGTGATCGAACATCAATTTCTCTCAGTGGTAGTTGGAAACGAATGAAGACCCTTGTGACAGCCTGAAATAGTGCATACACTGAGGCAACATGAGCTTGTGTTCACCTGAGTGGCTTTAACGAGATTGATTTAATAAACTGTTCACACAAGATCTACCCGGACAATCATCTGAAGCGTGAAAAGTTCGAACTCATGCATTATTGGGAGTTTATGAAAGATCACGTAGGGTGAGAGACGAAGGTGGTGTACGAAGGTCTGATTGATGATGCTTTGCCTACATTCGAAGTTGAGGATCTTCCTTACGATGATAGTTCAGAGAGAGCAAGGTGAACATGTCAAGCTAAGCTTGGATAGTGACGCTACAAACGAAGACAATGGGCCAATATTGATCACACAAAAAAAACGAAGAAACCAAAAGACGGGGGTCAAGTAGTAGTCTTTATATTGAGAGTTTTAACGAGGGCTTTGATCAATTTACAACAATTTATCCAAGGTAAGTCTAACAATAAATGATAAGATTCGAGTGACTTCAAGCACGGGCTAAGTGGAAGTTGGAGGATGCTAGGAGGATTATGAAGTCCAATATCCAAATGGTCGAATCTAAGTTAACCATCGCAAGAGTCGAACAGATGAAGCTGATATCATCCTACGCTGCCAGATATCAAAACTTCACCAATCCCACATGTATAGGACTCTATGAAATGTTGAAGAATAATTTTGGCATGTCATGATGTTTTCAGTTGTTTTTGTAGTTTAAGTTGTGTGTTTTTCATTGAAGTATCGTATGTGTATTGTAATTTAAAATTTCAAGTGCCGTTGTACTATAACCGTTGTTTGATTAATCGTTAAAAAAATTTGTAGGTGTATTCCTTTTTTTTTATGTCACTATTTTATTTCAATACTATAACACCAAAACTATCATAAAAACACCAATTTTTGTTTGTCATGACTCTACCATAGTGGCAGTTTTTTGTTGAAACAGGTTACGACGTTGTCACATCAAACTCTTGGTCACCCATATTGAACGACCTTATGTGATTTGTTATCGAAGAACATTAGTTTTTATTTTTATTTTTCCAATCCCGTCGAGTATCGACGGGCCATTGGCTAGTTATTATAATTACACTTTTTAATTCTCTTATTCAATTTAATGTTTCTAGTCTTTTGTAAATTGTAATACTATAATGTTGCAGTTGGCAATATAAATTTAATTCAATGTGAAAATAAGTGAAAAATGGTTTCCACTTTCCACGAAATTATAGACTTAAAATGTAATAAATTAAACATTAGAGAGTAATTTATCATTTCAAAATCTTGTAAGGGTAATATATGTAATTAATACCTTTTCCTTTTAATTATTTTCGTCGTCTAAATTCTAAAACCCAATATTGTACAGTTACACTACACATACAGTGTGACCATTCCCGGCGTATACAATTTTGCATCATAATTCTCAGATCGAGAGTCAACAGTTCAATCCATCACCCGAAGCATCTCCGCCGGCCCAGACTCACCTCCGCCCAACACCGTAAGTTTTCCGATCTGATCCGATTTGCTCGATTGAGCCTTTCTGTTGTATTTTCTTTCTCTTCCAATACGTTATTTGATTTGATTTGATTTACGCGTAACATTTTTATGATTCCTCTCTTTACGATCTGTATATATTGCTTCGGTGATTTTGTAATTTGAGCTCAAATTCTTGTATGGGAGAGAGTTCTGATATGTAAGGGTTTGCTATTGCGTATTGAGTTTTCAGATTCATAAATTATGAATTGGATTAGGCATAAACAATATCTGGAGTCTCTATGATCAATGTCAAGGAATGTGTTGTTATCTGGAGAGAGTTCTGATATGTAATGTTGTCTAAACGAGTTTCTGATCAGATTATGGAGGAAAACACTAGTTAATTGCAGTCTGTTATCGATCACTTGTTGGTGGAAGTTTGAAAAGAAAATTAGCGTGTATCCTGTATTGGAATGGGAAATTTGGGTTAGTACTTAGTACACTATGAGCTCATGTATCTTTTAGCTGGCAGTATATCCTGCACCCTAGTTACTACAGAATTTTATCTAGGGATGATGTATCGCTGAGTTTTCTTCATAATAGGCGATACAGGTAATGTGAACTGCTGTTTAAGAGTCTAGGTTCATGCTCATGTCTGTGAACACAGAGGATTTGTAGTATTACAACAAACGGTTTTATGGATAGTCATGAAAACTGAGATTGGGGTAGATCTCTTTTTCCATTCCTGCATGTCAGCAGCAGCATCATTTGCTATTTTTATCCCTACAACTATCCTTCTCAAATTTCCAGTTGTGGAATTATCAACTGCTGATCAAGTGTTTTGGGTAGTGGATTGTCTTAGTGTGAACCTCTAAATCACGGGGATGGGTGGTAGATGTCTGAGCTGGTGTGTGTAGAAATTCACAGGCGATCATATCAATGTAGCTAGAGCACTATAACTATGAAGATTTATGAACATTAAGATCTGGCGTTGAAGTGTGAAAATTATGGTTGGGAATTGATGTTGGTTTTTTGGAGCATAAGTCAGTTATACGAGGATGTCATTGTTCCCTTTGCTTTTCTTATACATGTGCAATGGGTAGGATCTCTGTCTAAGTTTCCTCATATTTCCAGTTGCAATATTCAAAGATCTCTTATGTGTTGCTTTTTTATGCATACTTATTGACATTATATGTTATCTATTTCTTCAAATTTCCAGTTGCAATATTCAAAGATCTCTTATGTGTTGCTTTTTTATGCATATTTTATTGATATTATATGTCATCTATTTCTTCAAACAGATGATTGATGATCAGGACTTGGGTTTCTTTGCCAACTTTCTTGGCATCTTCATATTTGTGCTGGTAATCGCCTATCACTACGTGGTGGCAGACGCTAAATATGAGGGCAACTGAGGAGCAGCTGTCTGCAATAGATGTTCGCGTTAGCTTTCTCCTGCGAACTTCAGGAATGAAGGATATATTTGATTTTATAGGTTCTTGTGTCGAACAGTCAATTTGCTGATGTAATCGAGGAATGCTTTTTTCGAAGTAAAACCATTCTGGAGATACAAATTTGCCCTCTTATATAGTTTTCTACTTATGTTGGGATAAGTTTATGCCTTTTGTTTCTTGCATGAGATGATGAGACCACAGGAGTCTATAGCCATGGTTGCACTGCATAAATTAATACCAGAAGAGGAGAAAAATAAACTGCTAAATTGCTAATAAGTATTAGATGTATTAATATTCTTATATCCTACTATGTTACATAGTCCCGCACAGATTGCATCTGCACGAGGAGTATCTTAATTTCTAATCACTGAATGATTCACCCATCGAACCCTTTCTTTTATACATAGCTCAGTTTGTTCTGTTTCTTTTCTTAAAGCACTGATGCAAAATCTCAGGGCACCAAGGCATTGAACTGTTCTTTCTTTCAACTCCCTATTCTCCTCGATTTCGTCCCTGTTACGCCCCTCTACCTCATCATATCCTGTAACAAACACATTCAGCAGCAGTCCTTGTTTATGTTGCTTTCCCGACTCAAGATCCCTGAACTCCTCCGTAGACTCTTCAGACTCTGTTCGTGATTTGATCAGACTTTTCTTCTCTAAATATTTCAATGAAGAGCTTAAAGCTTCTGACATGAGCTGTACTTCTTCATTCATGTGCTCCTGCAACTCCGCCCTTCTTTCAGTATCACAAACTTTGGCTAATTCTTGAAGCTTTTCCATATTCAGTGTAATGAACTGTAACATATCCGCTGCGTTAGACATTGATTTGAGCAGCTTTTGGTAGCAAGAACTTGGGAATGGCAAAAACCAGAAGTCAGGCTCCAGTTCTGCATCAGCTACAAGCTTTTTCAGTTCCTCCATATGAGACTTCAGATTTCTCTGCTTATCTTTCATTTCAAGAAAGTTAGGCACAACCTCATCCTTCTGGCAAGATCCATGTACTTGAATGCACTCTTGAAGAGCTCGCAGCGTAAGATACAGATGATTATCAGCAAGTGTTGCTGCTCGAGTATGTTGTAAGGAAAGCTCCACCACAATGAAACAAGACAGCCCAATAAAGACCTCTGTCAGTCGAGCAATGGCAAATTCATGTGGATCCCCAAAGTTCTTTCGGCCCAGTATCAGCAACGCTCCTACAGCAGCTGAGAGTCCTCCTGTTTGCCCATACATTCTACTGTTCCTCAGAAAGCAGGTGAAAATGATCCATGGGAGAAGAGACAAGAGCCGTAGTTCTGGATAACGAAAGAGAAATCTGCATATTATGCCATATGCTGATCCCATGGCTGTGCCTTGTGCTCTCGTGTTGGCTACGGTGAAGACAGCCTGTTTTCCATTGACAAAACTGATGGCAATTGCGAGACCTGACCAGACTCCATTTTCTTTGTCGAATATCAAGCCCAGTAGCACAGCCAGTCCTAGAGAAACTGAACACTTGAGCGCAAATTCCAACCTTGATCTGCTTGTAAGGTTCAGAATCCAAGTTTTGAACTTTCTGAAGAACCCTGGATCTGTTTTTCCAATCTGGATTTGGACTTCCTTTGGGAACTCAGAATCACCGACAGTATCGTGCAGCAACATGTCTATGCAAGAGAAGAAGAAATAGACCCATTCATACTGCCCTATTGGGAAATTTTCTTTAAGGGGTAAGAGCGGCCTTTGCTCCATGGCCGGTCCTGTTTTTGAGTTTGCTGGCGATACACATTGCGCAATTTTCAGTTGAAGCTGATTGGAAAGATCCTGTAAGACACTTGTGACTTGGTCTTGGCTGACAAGTTGATCCTGTATGGCAGGTGAAGAAACCAAAGAATACTCTATTCCTTTCAATGGAAGTTCCATGTTTTGCAGTCTGTCCTTCATGCTCGTTAAATCGAGTTTTGAGGATAGAAACCTTGGCCTTTCCCACCTCATTCCATCCTGTAAAAGAACATGAAAATTTTCAATTAGTAATCCATTAGGGAACTTGTATACTTCTATATGTACCTCAGTACCTGTAAATCTGTAAGATGGATTCTGCAACATATATATTATTATCATGTACCTGTAAATCTGTGATACTCTGCATAAGCTTGGCTCCTGTGTCAGCTATAGGCTTGGCTTCTGACAGAACTTCCTTCTTTGCCAAGTTGTCCTTGGAACCGAACGCTCTCAGGTACAGATTGATCCTCTCAGAAGCATTTTCAGCGTATATCTGGCACAACTCTCTTACCTAGCAACATAAGACGAACATTTAACATCGCATATGGATTATAAATAAATAGTTTCTACTTAAGTTGGCTCCTGCAGGAACTTTTAACATGCAAGTTCTGATGTAAAAGTCTGAACTTGTACTTCTAGTACCTTATTATGGGCAAGATCAGGAAATGGAATCGATAACGCCAAGAGAGCTGCCATGACACCGGTAGCAGTACTGGTTGCAACATGTACAGGGTGCATGAATCCAGGGCTCAAACCATCACTGCTGAAGACAGCATCAGCACAAACCAGCACAATCTGCCCGAAAGCAATCCTCTTAGTGGTTATGTGCGTCGACTCAGGCAGTGCCACCAAAAATGACCCCACCGTCATTGCCCCAGCTGCAATAAAAACCGGTACCCCTGGCTCAGGATCTACGACCCAACGTATGAGCGTGGCAATCGGAACAACTTGTATCGTGGCACATAAGGCGTGCCAGCAGCCCTTAAATCCATCTCCAAGTGATGCATCAGATACTATCATCAAGGCCGTTAAGTAGGAGAAAGTCGCAAACTTTACGTGACTGTGGATGAACTTAGGGGTGTAGAGTGTCAATCCGGCTACTATGGCGCAGGCGAGGGCAGTGCGGAAGGCGGAATGTAGCCTCATGCACCACATGGTCCATGCCCGGTCGGCCACAGAGCTAGACATGACTGTATTATGATTGATCACTTGGGACATGGATTTCATGTATTTAGTGAAGTGATGAAAAAGTGTAGGTAGTTTTGTTTGTAGGAAGAAACCAAAGGAGAAGAAGAATGAGCTGTTGATGAGGAAAATGATAGGAGAATGTGTCTGGATGCAAGTTACCAAAGTATTTGGAGAGTCCGTCAAAATGGCTGGCTTTGTTTATTGAGACTGGGGATGATCCTTGGAGGTGTATTTATGCTGGAAAAACTGTCACTATTCAAATGAATCAACTATCTTGTTTAGAGCTGTATTGTACTTTACACCCCCAGGGTTATGTCTAATTACATGGGAGTATCCCCACCAACAGAGAAAATGTTTATCGCGGTAGGTAAAAGGTAGGCTAGTAAACATTTACGAGTTAAGTTTTGGTCCATTTAATATGACGTACATACTCTAGCTCCTGATTGAGAACAAGATCGGACATCTTAAGTGAGTTCGTGCGAAGTAGATCTTGATCAAGAAAATATATGAACATATTTTCTTTTTTAAATAGTATACCTTCTTCTTCTTCAATGTTATTAATTTCTCCACTCAAATCATCTTATCGTGTTACCTGATCTAGAGTAAGTGAAATTGTTAGAAACACATACATGTTAGACATTAGATGATAAAAACAGCATCCAAATTAAACTTTTGGAGCAATAATTTGGGCTCATCAATAGTAGTTCAATACTACTAGCTTACTTAAAAGTTGAAACATAATCCAAGTAAGCTAATTATTTTAATAATATATATACCATTATTTGATAACTATATCAACAATTCAATTTCTTGAATTTCACATACCAAAAGTGGCTGGCAATTTGGGACGGAGTCAGAACTGAAAGTTAGGAGTGGTGTCGTGATGGAAACACTATTTGAATAGAATAAATGACAAAAATTTTAAAATTCAATATAAAAATATAAGAATTTCAATAATTTGGATGCGATAAGTAGACAACCGCCCCTCTCGGTACCGTCTCCGCCCCAACTGACAAGTGACAACCCTCTAAATGTATACTACTAACAACTAATATCAAGAACACAAAGGTTACTTATAATTTACCAACAACCAAAGGGATGAATTTGCAAATTTAAAACCAAAGGGGCCTTTGAGGCTTTGACCTTGCTATAAATTCTAATTTAACCAGTTGCTGACAGTTGATTTGGCAGATTCAGTGACTCATTTTACTTGCTTATCACAAAAATCCAAGAAATGTTAAGAGAAGAGACACACATGATGTCCTTATTCCTTTGTCCTAACGAAACTCTTTTTCCTCGTTTTCAAGTAATTATCATAGGATATTTTCAAAATATACAACGTTCAGAATGGTTACAACTAAGTATGACAATATTTTATGCGAAACTCTTGTTTCAAACCCAATATTTGATACAATTTCACTACATTCCACAAGGTGCATCCAATATTAGTGTCACTACTTTTCTTAAAAATATATTTGTATAGTCACTCTATCACGTCATTCTATTTGCAACTTAATATAATAATTTGTATATATTAATCTGATATATATTGAAACTGATTTACAAATGATTCGGCTTGAAACCTAAGTTCACAAGGTGCATCACTTTACTAATTATTGAGAAATACCACTACTAATGGTGATCCAGTGGGGGTGGTATATGTAATAATCCCTGTGTTTTAATTCATTACACCAGCTATTCGGAAGCAAAACACGTGTTCTCTCCCAATTTTGTTTCTCGCATTACATAGGCTTGGAACCTAAATTCACAAGGTATATTATTATTACAAGAAATGGTCACATAATTTTAACTTAAAAAGGAGACAAACCATTGTTCATTAAAAAATTCATAATATTTTCAATTGAAACGTTAAATATTTTTTCATAATTTGTTTTCAATAGTTTTTGTCATTTGAGGTAGCTCTCAACAGTCAACGCACTATTGACGACGTAGAAAATATGCCAATAGGCCAGGTAATTTGGATAGCTAAATCACCAATTTAAATAACTTAATTATATACTGGCACTTTATATTATATTCCTGGAATCCTGGCTAAGTTTTTGTCAATACCACATTGATTCATTTAGGCAAGAATCGTTGCTTGTTTAATTTGTTTTGTGACAATTTTGTAAAAAGTGCTTCTTTCTCTTTGTCATTTTCACCTGATCTTGTAGTTGTAATCACTAATCACACACGTATGAGATGATATATTTATTCATATCTGTAATTTCTGTGAACGTTTTCCTATATACGTTTCCACATGATATATAATTTGCGATAAGCTATGTCGACTATTGATTTCTACTTGAAAGGCCCTATAGTTTCGTAATAAAGAGAGTACATAGCGTGGTGTTTCATCGTGCAACCAGGATATCGAATATGAAGTAGTAATCATCTCAAAAAAAAAGTATATAGCCTATATCCATAATTGATTAGGCAGGCGTACGTATACAATTAAATAACATCCGCTTATTGATCATCAATGGGTCCGGATACAAGTCTAAGGAGTAATGACCGGATACGAATAACAAATCGTATAAGATTATGTTGCGAAGGGAAGTTGGATGAATGGAATAGAAATGATAAGCTAAAGCATGCGGTGTAGCTTGGTTGCCTAATAAGTAGGGCGAAATTAAAGCATGATATCTAAATAAGTTTCAGAAATGT
>JAYMSL010004640.1:0-10885 GCA_036897195.1 Plantago coronopus | reverse complement strand
GACTCCGTGGAGCACCTCGTGATCTAGAAGTGGAATTCCAGCCCCCCTCTCTGTCACCATAGTTATAATTCCTATCATGATTATAATTTCCTCTTCTGGATCCAGAAGATTGACGTTCCCTCATGGTTACCTTCAGACGGGACAAAAGGACAAGGAAAATAAAAAATCATGACAACTTAAAAGAACTCAAAATTAATACATAATAAAATTATAACTTTGTACAAGTGCATCACACAGAGAAACCAGGGTTCTAGAATACAAATCTTAGAAACATGCACTAGATTATAACCTGCCTTCCGGCTCCAAGTTGTAAGTAATCCCTTCACCCCAATAGGTTCTTATCGTTTCTATTTTCTAAAAAAGTTCTAATATTACTTTTTTCTTTTATTTAGCACCCACCACTTATCTAATAAAAAGAAAAAACAAATATAATTAATCAACTTTCTCAAACTTCCAAGATTACTTTATTCACCAACCCATCACTTATGAAATAAACAAATATACCCAACTCACTCTCCTAAATTATTGAGCAATAGCAATTATGAGAACCTATTGAGACAGGCAGTAGAAAAACGTAACCATGTTGTAATCTTGACGAAGTCAATATATTAAGGTACTAAAGGTTGAAACCTAGAAAGAACATAAAATAACTATTAACTAAGTTGCAACCTTGTAGAAGTGTATCAGCTGATAGAACCTAGTAAATGTCATCAGCTGCTAAATAACACACATATTTAAGTATCAGTAACTTATAAAGACATTTCAACCTAGTAAATGTCATCAGCTGTTTGCAATAGTCTGCTGATAGATCTTTTAATCGACTTTATGTGCACAATATGTTCACATATAAATACATTCACAAGTAGAAAAAATATCACAAATCTCCAGTTCCAAATTAACCTAAATTTACTAAGTATGTGATATCGAAGTGGTTACTGGACATGCTTATTATTATTTAAATTTCAGACATATACTAGCAACAACATGAATCCATATAGACGATAACAATTAAATGAAACGAAGAGGCCACCATCCTAACATAATTCTTACAGGATCAGGCAAGTAAGTCCCAGTCCCGCTGCGATATCTTGGCATCTCATCCATGTACTGTGGATACACATTTGGAGGTCTAGCGGAAGCAGACTGAGTAGGCGAAACAGGAACTATACGAGGACCATAACTTGACACAGGCTGGGAAAACATACCAGAACTTACAGCAAGTGGTCTCCCAGTATTATCATACGGAAACTGGCCTTGAAGATATACAGGAGGAACCATTACCGGTGACGGATAGTTTGGAGGCCCAGGATGCCTTGGTTGCTGACACAGCCTCCCAAATTGTAAGCTTTGCCAATGGCTGGCAAAGTCACTGTTAAGAATATCAAATTTTCGCTCTTCAGATGGTTCTATAACAGTTGTACCTTGTAATGTACTTGACGAATGTAAGTCCTGTGACTGTCCAAATCTCCTTGAACTAAAGTTCTGTCCGCTGATACTGTTGCCAGGAGGATCATCTCCAAAATGAGCTCTTGATGCGTCAGAACTGCCTGCCTCAGGAGGAACGTTATATATCGGAACCATTGTTACAAAAGGGATTGGTGGCCCGGTGGGGTAGAATGCAATCAAGCCATTACTATCATGTGCTCTCTGCCTCGAATCATGACCTATGACCATAGGGGCAAAGGGCTGCACTGATTCACTTGTCTGAGCAACTTCAGTGTCAGGTATATGGTGCCCACGCACCTGCAAAGGAGCAACTGCCTCAAGGTTCCTTCCAGATGTTTCAGAGCCCACACTGTATGACGAACCCCAAGCCTGGTCACCATCGTTGGCCTGATCCGGGACATGCTCTGACATAATTTTGCCTTTTCCATGACTTGCAACCAAATCTGTAGGCACCACTTTCTTTCCCCGCTTTTCTTTTGCAGATTTAGGCACCTTTACTGGTCCATCCCAGGAACTTTCTGAAGAAGTTCTACTTCTTATGGAATTACTATGAGAAGATAACCTTGAACTGAGTGATCTATCTTCTGCATAAACATCAGCACTTCTATTATCCCTTCTCTGTGGGATATCCTGAGTTGGTAAACTACCAACATTTTTCCCCAATGACACACCTTTCTCCCTAGAATACTTCTGCTGACTCTTCGCGTTCAAACGGAAAGGAGGAATATATAATGAGTTTGAAGATGTAGCTGGTTTATTCTCGGACTGGAGCCGGTTAGAGTTTCCATTTTCAGGATCATAGCCTCGAGGGGAGCCCAGATCCCTCTCCTGCCCAAATTCACGGGCAGCTTCTCTAGGATTCATCTCCACAGAACCAAGATTTTCACTGCTACGGTCAACTGGATCTTCTGATGGCATATTTAGTCCAGTTCCAGAGAAGTACTGAGCCATTTGGGGAGAAACTAAACCTTGTGGAAATTGCATGCCTGGAAATGATTGATCAATCAAAGGAATATTACCAGGAAGAAATCCAGGAAGATTTCTTTGACCGAATCCCATTGAAGCAAGAAACGACGGGTGGAAGGGGAAGGGCAGATGCCCAGATGGAAAGTTGAATGGAACATGGACTTGGCCATTAAAACCTTGAAGTGAAGCAGATGGCAACATGTTTGCGACATCTTGTTCTTCCTGGTGTATCATTTGTGCAACAGAGGGTGAAAACTTTTCATTCAACGGGTCTACTCCAAAATTTTGGTGGTAAGTGTTCTCGTTGATGTTTGAGTCAGCAGTAGCATCAAAACTTCGCGGCGATGGCAGATGTTTCATGGAAGTATTATCTTCAACTGAAGACCGGCGGCTGTGGCTTGCGTGACTTTCTGATCTCATGTTATTCTTCCTATTATTAGAATCCAACCTACCATTAGTGATGTGTGCATTAGAAGCTTCTGTTTTGCCACGCCGTGGTTGAGATGAGCCATCATAGTCATCAGTGAGTTCAGGACTAGAGTGTATTCTAGAAAAAAGAAACTGCCCCTGGTTGACATTGACTAAATGATCCGCCCTCAGATCTCTCTGAACTTCAGCATTGTGTATGTGCTTAGTGGCGGTTTGTTTTCCATTAGGATCAGAAATCATCAAACTAGAAAATTGACCCTTTAAGTTATGTGTCTGAGAAGCTGCCGTTGACTTACTTCTTACTGGCAACATTCTAGCAGAACTTTTACCTTGTTTAGAGGAGACACAACTGCCTCGTGTACGGTCACCTTCCATCTTATTCATGTAGGTGTTCCCATTTACCTTTTCCTCCCTTGCATGCTTATCAGTATTATTGAATTCCTGAAGATGAACTGGATTTGAGAATCCTGGTGTATCGGGCCGATGACCACTGCCATGCCTCTCCCAGGTATTCATGAAGAACTGATTAACTTCAGTAATTAACTTCTCCTTTGGGCAGTCAAGTAATCTTGCCAATTTCTTTGCTCCAAAAGCGAAAGCACTTCGAATTCGAAAGAAGTTACCTGATAAGAAAAAAGACAGTTTCAATTATCTATGAAATGGATTTCCAACATTGCATGAAATACAGTCCCAAAAAAAACATTGCATGATATACATTGATGATTGTTAGTGCTAAACTAGAACAGTTAAAAGAAAATGCATGATTTGTTTATGGTTCAATTTCACCAAATAATTCAAGTCGACAACTGAAATAGTACACAAAAGACAACAAGTAGAATTTATACAATATAAGACCCTTTTGATTTTCTATATATTTCTTTTATTCCAATGATTGTCACAAGGGCCAAAAGGTACTAGCCAGGCAGCCACTCTCCATTAGACATTACAGACAGACTGACAGTCGCTGTACTGTACTTACAGAGTCTATGCCAGAAATACTCCGTGTGTCCCATTATATATTTTGTCAGTCCAATAGAAACTTGACATGCCTAACAAGCACCTTTCTTTTTATTTCTTATTCATTCTCTATCATACTCGGTCATACTTTTACACCCACTTAATAGTTCTTTTCATTCTTACCATTATTCATTTATTCCGATTTCATCTTTGTGACCGAAGAGAAATGTGAGGTAATTTGCAGGACAGAGGGAGCATCTATATAGTAACAGTACAAGAACGTAAAGCAGATAGAATAGAAGCGTATTCATCACATTGAGAATTCCAAGGATACATGCATAGTTTGTAGCAAGGATACAGCATGAATATTAAGGACCTGACAGATGCCAAGGTAAATCCTTTATCCTCGTGCAACATGTGATAACACGAGAGATACAAAATATAGCAGATAAACAATAGCAAAACTGTAGGGTAAAAAAAGTAAAATTGGCAGATGAACAAGTTTATGCATTGTGTAATTACTAGGGCAGATCTTTCATTGAAAACAAAAGGAGCCTTAAATGACAGCAGATAACAATAGAAGTAAAAATGTACTTGCGTACTTACCTTTACTAACACTACGTCCAAGATTGTTGCTAACACGCAAGGGATCAATTACATTAAAATGTTTGGAAACAAAAGGCTGCCCATTATTTTCCTGACCACTGGGATAAACAGCATACACCAGGCTACATGCTTCAAGAAAAGACTTGCTGAGCAGCAATTCACCTCCCTCCTTTCTGGGATGTTCAGCTGTAAATTCATTCAAATCAAGCCAAAATAACAGGAAAATAAACCAATGCATAGCTCAAAAACATCATATGATAAGAGTATTACCAGTAACATCGGGCAGAGAGCTGATAGGTACAGGCCCCCATAAGCTAAGACAAAAATTGTCCCAGTCAAAGTTACTGAAAAACTCAAGGAAACGGAAAAGTACCTGCGAACATTTCATAGAGTTCTTGAAAGAGAGTCAAGGAGCAATATTTTATTCATGGACAAAAAGAAGAAAAGGATAAAGTCACCTCAAGTGGACCATGAAAGGAATTGTTGAAAACATGAAATATGTAAAGAACTAGAGTCTCCAAAGCATAAGTAGATATCAATCCATGATGAGCACCCAAAATGCGGCTTTCATAGTAGCACCACGCCTTAATTAATATTATACTACGCTTGAACAGATGATTCTGACTTATCAGACTATCAACCTGGGATGCCAACCAACATAAATTTTCATCAAGAATAACATATTTGGGTTACATAATAAAAAATGTCAATAGAACAAGGTCGGAGAGCTTTTCTCAGTTAACTTGAACTACTGACCTGATCAAGGAAGCAGAGTGTGCATAAACCACCAACTTGGTTAAAAGATATGTCCACCACAATATTTTCCACAAGGCACTTAATTATCTTCACCTGCAATACAGAAAAAGCAAAAAAAAATTAAATTAAAGCGAGGAAATTTTTTACAAGAAATATCACTGACAAACACAAATCGGTCAAGAACAGAAACAAATCAATTCTATTAAAATATCACATAATTATGAAACTGAAACCATGGGAAAGGAGTTCTTGAATATTATGTCCAAATCAGGAGTGTCCAGTAACCAGTTCACAAAGTACTCAACACCTTATACGTAATATCACAGTAATTTATAGGAAATAACAGACTACATAATCTCAAAATAGGCTCAATATGCACTAATGAACGATATTTCAGAGTACAGCGACAAATTTGTAAGATATGCTCTAACTACCGAACAATTATAATTTTAATTTCTGACAATTATTTCATTAGGTACTCTTGCTCAAAGTAAAAACAGAGACAAATGTCAAGCCTGAGCAGTGGAAGGATTAACACTCCAATTTGTGAAATATGTTATGCACAGTTTCCAAGCTGGAAACAACAGCAGCAGCAACAGCAACAACAGTAACTATGATGAACATGATCATCATCATAATGATAACAACAGCAGTAATAATAATAATAACAAAATAAATAAATTTTCATAATATATTTGTTATAACTACTACTTCCTCCGTCCCAAATTAAATTTCCCACTTTGACTTCTAGTCAACAAAATAAGAATTGAATACTTTTGATTAGAATATTGGTAGTGGATGTGAAAAATAGATATATTAATTGTTAGTGGGTTTGAAAAGGTAGTTGGGTGATTACTTTTGTATATATTTAATGTTGTTAGTGGAATTAGTATGTACAAAAATGGAAATGAGAAGTTTAATTTGGGACACCTAAAATGGCAAAATTGGAAGTTTAATATGGGACGGAGGAAGTATTATTTTATAGCGAGAAATCATAGACCTTTCAGAAATCAGAGCCAAGAAACTAAGTACACTTCTTGTGGAGTATGAACATTTGATCACGGGGTATATTTTGACTCCTTTAATTCACCAATTCCTCAGCTGATTACGTAAGCCACGTGTTACATATAATGGAAAATGTAATTGACTCCTAAGTTCTGCAGCTAACGAGCTCTCTACCCAACAAGATCTTCTATTTTGCTTATACACCGGACAGCCCAATAATTGACATGGTTGGAAATACAACAGCTGATGCATTTCTAAGTGCATGGCCAGGTGAGTGATTGACAAATGCACCTCGTAATGTATGGGCTAGCAACTAAGTTGAACGGATGCACATAGCAAATGGAGTATTATTTTCAAGATTTCTTGTTTATAACAACTAAACCTAGTTAACTCGCACCAACAATCTTCATACTACTATACTAAAAACCTCTATGTTAGGATCACCACAAATGTCTTTTGGCCACCAGGTGCTAAAGCTGTTTTTTACATCACACCAGGATCTCCATGTGCAAGCCTGAAGCACCAATATCCATCTACCTAGAGTTCTGAAGAGCTAAAACAGTAGGACAGGTGTCCAAACTTTTTCATAGTGATATAAATAGATTCACCAAGAAGTATGATCCAGTATTCCTTTCTAGTGATAACTATTACTCAGTGTCCACTATAAAAGATAATACAGATTTGAAAAGAATACATGTCACAGTCAATGAATCTACCATCTACTGACGATGTACATCACATCTAGCTATAAGCCTCAACCAATATGGTGGACAGTGCATGCACTGTCTAATCTACCTAACAAAGATTGCATCTACATCCTAAGAAGATCCTAATGGCTACACGGGTCGAAAAGGATAAACTAAAAAGTAAAGGATAAATTTAGATGAGGCCAACAAAACAAACTGTAAACTCACAAACTAAATTAAATTACAGAAGTCCTTTGATTCAAGTTTGCAAAAGAGAGCATATGAAAATAAATAACAGATGTGGATAGTCAGATAAAAGCCCCAGCACTGCAATATGAAATAGAGAATTTCATAACTAATGGTTTCCATAATAATGAGTAGACTTGTAACACAGGACATCATTACTCGGTCCAATGCACGTGTTGAAAACTCGCAAATAAGAGTGCAAACTTTCCATGTATAGATTTTTAAATAAACTTCAACGCTGAAGACCTACAAACATGCATTTCAGGCACTACAGGTAAGAAGATAAGCAACCCAGCATAAAGCAACATGAACACAAAATATTAAAGATGCACCACTGGCAGGAGCCTCTTGTATCCTAATGATAGTGATTTAATATAACTGCAAAACATTATATATACTACAAGAAGATTGAGTTCAGAAACAAATAAACGTCACTCGACATAAGAAAAGGGAAACAGTAAGGATATGTATTTAAAGACCAGGGGAATATGACATGCAAGGGGGATCGAAGTCAAGACGCTGAAAATAGGTATACCTCGGCTTGGATATACTGAACCTCCTTCACATGAAATTCAGCATCTGCATTCTTCTCCTCACTCTCTAGTGAATCCCGAACCAGATCGGCCCATGTATCTTTCATATTCTCGGTCTGACTGAAAGCAGTCAAATCAATATCACCATCAGGCAGATAAGTCTTCAATGGTACCGAACCAAAGGTGCAGACCTGTGGCAGCAAACAACCAGTCAAGGGAGAATAGTAACAACAATGTAACAGTAACAGAAGGGTGCAGTTGGGTAGAAGTCAAGAATTATCAGCACCAGTAACAAGAATGATTGGTACAGTGGAGACTGTGCAGCAGGTGATAGTCATGATTTATGTATCAATCCATTAGACAAGAAACAAGATTGTCCAAATTTCAGTACAAGCAAACACATATACATGCCCAGCCCTGATGACCATCATGCACATGGTGAACCCAGCATCAGACAATTTAATAACAAACAACAAATTTAGAGTATTTTGTTGCATAATCTAAACTCAGGCAGCAACACAAGTATTAAACATACGCATCACTATAAATACTTAAGTGCTAAACTACACATTCCAAAAAATCAGCATGTCATAACCATTCAAACAACCTGGCAAGGGAAGCACTTCATAATTAACCGCTGCACATAGTCTGCAACAGCACTCCGGCGTTCTTCCGATTGCTGGTTCGGTTGGATGCAGGCAATAAGTTCATCAGTCCTCTTCTCCACTCTTGACCACCGGTCCAGGTCGAGCTCCCTCATAACTGAGCCTGCCCCTGGCAACAGCCCATTGGGCAACGATCCACCTACCTCACCATTCTCACCCATATCTTTTAATTAATCAACCCTTTCCCACCTCCAAACCTAGACCTAAAATCTCCAGCAGAACAAAAAAACCAATCCTTTCACAAAAGAACCCGAGTTGGCGTTCAAAAGCTATAGCTTAACGCAACCATGAAAAGGGTTTCGATACCCTTTAGGCACAGAAGTTTGAGCGTCGGATAGAGAGTGGTCCAGACTCCTGACAAGGTAACTAGTAAGTAGGAAAGAAGTCAGGGAGAAAAAGCTGATCCTGAAACTAAACCCTAATGATACTCGGTTGAAGCAGTTGCAGAGGAATCGCCGCAATGTAGACGAAACCTGGCGATGCAAAGGGCAACAAGAATCATACGGATTGCAGAAGGAGAGAGATGAAGGGATTGGATTGGATTGTTTATCGTCTGTGAAAGGTTTTGGGGACGATTGTTGTTGTTGATTGAAGAAGAGTCAGTGTGCGGAAAAATTAATTAAAATGAAATACTAACAAAAATCAGGATGGATTTTTTCTTGGGAAATTTATTTGAAATACGTTTGACGCTAGAATTTGATTTGATTCTCTTCTCTTCTCCCACTGGTGAGAAATAATTGTATTCTTTTTCATGTATTTGTGGTGCAATTTACAATTAGTGGAAAGTAATGAACTAGTTTAGTAAAGTAGTGACAAGGATATTGATATTATGTATGAATTGCATATGCACCCCTCGAGAAATAAGGTATTACGAAGAAACCTTGGATGTTTTCTGTCGTCATTCAATATCGTATCGTTATGTTTAGCATTTACAATTGTGTTAGTTTATTTAATGAACCAGGATAGAGTATATATTGACACGAACTGGGATAAAGTACATGTAGTCTTATCGAATCTTGACACGCTTTAGACGACGACTTTAAGTTTAACAATACATTATTCGGCTTAAATAAGACGTGATAAAGATTTTTGTTAATCATCCTAGACTTAGCAACAACGGAGTTATAGTTGGGGTTGGAATCATCCTAGACTTAACAAACTGGGAAATACCACTATTAGACTGTTTGGTATAAGAATAAGGACACTCGGTTAAGCCTGATACTGGAACGCAATCTTAGTCAAAACAAGCAAGGGATCCCTCTTAATGTGCTCACTCTAGGGTATTAGGGCATTCACATCAGTTTTCTTATAAAATATCATCTAAGACTTCCCCTAACTCTCTCCCTACAAAATTTTCCACACGTATTCAGTAATGAAATAAAATCAGATTCCCTATTGTATATATAAAATTCAAAAATAATAAATCGGGTTAGAAAAAATACACTGAAATTTTTTTAGGGGATTCTTAAATCTTGGCATGTGGAAAGAATCTCCTAAATTTTTCCTGCGAGCTCATCAAATTTAGGGAATCTGCTGCATTGCATTTTTTCAATTTTTCACGATTTTGTGCCAATATTTAGGCATATAATCCATTTTACGTGAACTGATGTGAATGCTCTTACATGTAACTATATAAGTGTGTGTAAAAACAACTGGAAAATTATAAAATAAATACAAAAAATAAATAAATTGGATATTATATTTCAAAATAATAATACTACCTGGATTCATTACAAACTTTTTATGTGATTTTTTTTGTTTTGAAACGTAAATTTCTCGAAAATTATACAACAAATTTTTTTAAAAAATTATAGTAACATTAATTTTTCTTCGTTATAATGTTGTAATTTGTGGTTTAAGGTTTTAAAATGTAAATTCCAATCTCCACATACTGTATTAAACATTAACTTTTTCGCCCAAATTATGAATTCCAAATTCCAATGTTGACGGTAATATTGAAGGATGAAGAAGTCAAGTTTTCATTCTCCAGATATTCTTTAATGACTCACAAAAAAAAATTAAATAGAGTTTATGATCGATTTAGAGTTTATAGTTTGAGTTAAGAAGTCAATGTTTAATGGGTGGAAGTTTATGTTTTTCTTATACGATTTTAAATTTAAATTTGAATTTAAATGATAATGCCGAGACACAACTAAGTTAGTAAATGAGAATATGAAATTAAATCTATATAGGGTAAATTTCATTACTAGTAATTGTGGATAGACCACCCGTCGTGTTGGTGGTCATGCCTCGATCGCGGTCGTGACTGAGCGCAACTCCCACATGGGAGTTGTGGTGGCCAATCGCGAAACCGACAACCATAGCAACCGGATTTTGCCAGTTGGAGTTTTTTTGGGGCAAGCCCCAACGAGTTTGTCACCATTCAGATGGGTGGTGACAAATGACAGTCCCTCATTGGGGCTGACTTGTATATATATATATATATATATATATATATATTATTATTATATATTTAAAAAAAATGATTTTGTATGTCCATTAAATACAAAAATTATAGTAATGGTTTATTATTTTTTTAGGTTAATAATATAAAGAAGTGTTTTTCTTTCATTTTATTCAATTTGAAAAA
>JAYMSL010004639.1:0-10885 GCA_036897195.1 Plantago coronopus | reverse complement strand
AGTTAATCATGTTACAATTTGGTTTGATGGAATGAATTCTGAGCCTGCAGAACCAGATACATCATACATCAGTGATCCGACTACCGGACGGACATCCAATATCGGGGGATACTCATACATCCGACATCCGTGTGGTATACTTCCAACTCTATTTCTGGTGTTGGTAGATGTGACTGAATATGTATGGTCCCTATGGTTGGTGTTAAGATGCATTCAGATTGAGTAGTGGAAAGATTATGCAGGTCCATTTAGTTACGATCGACCCAATGAACCGCCAGTACCGACCTTGGCCCTTTTTCACTACTCAAATCAAATCAAATGAAATGCCTCTCGGCCACTCACTCCTGTGCCAACCTCGTCCTTTCCTTTCCAGATAGCGTCATATTATAGCTTGAAAAGGGTCTTTATTTTAACTACTTGGGTATGGACCATCATTACTCTATCATATGGAAGAATTAGCCTCTGGTATTTTCAAAGATCCCACCTAAAACATGGCTTATTTATTGTGGTAGCATCAACATATTCTTCGGAAATAGAATCGTTGTAGCACCAACTGTTGGTAGTTGGTATCAATACATATACACAAGTTTTAGCTTTTTGATATGAAGTTCCTATCATGGTATTAGAGCGTATCAATACATATATACAAGTTGGCATTTTGACTCACGTCCAGACGTGGGGTTCGAATATGCCGGGTGAGATATCAAAAACTGCCGGGTGGTTTTTTAACCACTATTATTAGTAAATTTTATCCATGTTTTTGGGAGGAAGTTAAAATGGCTGTCAACTAACTTTTTTAGATTTTTAGAATTAGTAGAAGTTCCTATCATGGTATTAGAGTATTTTGACTCACGTTCAGGCGTGGGGTTCGAATCTCCGTAGAAACCTCCTCTACCCATATTTAATTTCTACACGAATGACCTCTTCAAATGAGGTTGAAGTGGACCACGATGCGATGAAGTATTAAAGAATTAATATAAGTGAAAAGATTTCACACATGTTAATTAAATAGTGATGTTGTGTTATAAACGTGTGTACTTGGATAAAAGTGAATTCCATTAAAGGTTACTAAGAAGCAGGTTTAGGTGTTCTTAGGAGTGGTGTGCGATGATGTGAATGTGATCTTTAGTTCTAACACCTTTTCCATATTTTTGAACTGGAAAAAGTCCAAGGACGGAAAGAAGAAACAAGGAGTATGTTAAGTATATATCTGGAAAGGCTTGGCCCGAAAAGACAAGGAGCAAATGTCCTCTGGATAACGTCGGTAATTCTATATGCAGCAGCATCTTTATATATACTAAGCAAATACTCAAAAGTAGTTATTGTGGGAGTCTCATGAGACTAGCATTTTTTTCTTCCTCTTTTACCTTATATCCTTCTTTTTATTTACTAAAATTAGGCATACATTTACAAAATCCAAAATTTCCCGTGCTTTTATCAAATTAATTTTTTCCCATCAACCAATTCATTACTAAATTTAGATTTTCTCCCTAAAAGATTTGCCCCACTCTCCTACTATTCCTTTTTTTTCCTTCTACACGTATTAAATTTATATAATTACAATTTGTAATCTTTATTGATATATAGTTAACTTATGTGTTAAATTTCGATTACAGTTTTTAGTCTTAGTTGTATGTACTAAATTACGTTAATGAGTATGAATTTTACGTTCTAACAGGATTATAGTCTTTTATCTATAGATTAAATAAATATAAATATTATTTTGAAGATATATGTTCCATATGTGAATAGAAAAATGTCACGAAGGTATCCGCGTGTCAATTTTTTGAAGATATATGTTCTAGTATATAATGCAATTGCTACGTGAATAGTAAAAGTATGACGCGTATCCCCGCATGTCAAAGGGTACTAGTGTATTCAATTCAAATCTTGCAAACTAACTATAAAAACGACCATGCCCGTCCGACCTTTTCATCTCAATCTCTAATTCATCAATAATCAATAACTCATGCTTAGACTAACACTTTAAGTATTTAGTGCCTAGCCTCCAAAACATCTCTAACGATACACCTAACATAATATCATCATTATGGTTTATGGACCAATTAAAATTTCAACTATTTTTAATCATGAGCACTCCGAGTAAAGTTCTGATAGTATTGTAAAAGACAGTTTTTTCGTATGTCCATAGAAAGACCATTATAAACATATTTTATCTTGGGAGTTATAAGACAGTCCAGTGGTAGATGAAAGGAGTTGAAAATCTTTGTAAGTACAAGGTTTGAAATTCGAGCCTCGGGAAACACATGTTTAGGTGTATATAAATATTTACTTGATAGTGCGTAATAGTAAATATGTAAAATTATATTTCTGATATTATATGATATATTTCAACTATAATATAGAAACTAGTAATAAATAAGTTAATGATCCACCCATAAAACATAAAAATATTGTCTCACAAATCATAATGATAGAATACTACAAGTGTTCAAATGCACAAGTGCCACTCAAAGTGTTAAACTGTCAAACAAGTGTTCAAATTACATATCTCATTATCTCAGAATTCAGACATAGGATCTTTTAGGTGAAGAGAATTCAGACATATCTCAAAAACAGATAGAATTCAGACATATCCCATGAATTCAAACTGATAGAATTCAGACATATCTCAAAAACAAAGATCACCAAGTTACCTGTGAAGAGAGAGTGACGAGCGGCTGGTGCAGCGGAGAATGAATCGGTGAAGAGGCGTGACGAGCTGCGGTTGGTGAATGAAGCGGCTGGTGCAACATAGAATGAATCAGTGAAGAGGCGGGATCAGTGTAGCGGTTGGTGAAGCGGAGAGGTGGCTGGTGCAGAAGAGAGGCGGAGCCGGAAGGAGACTAAATATGTGTTCTCAAAAACGCGTTAGGAGTTAGGAGTTAGGACTTAGGGCTTTTCAGTTTTCAACTTTTCATCTTTTTTTTTGTCTGGTTTGACCCCGGGTCTACCGGTTTTTTGGCGGGTCTGCGACAAGTCTTGTTTTTTCCGGTTTTTTGGACCTCCAGACCCGGTAGGCCTCCGGTTCCCGGGTCGGCCCACCGGGTCTGAAAACATAGGTTGTAAGTGTTTGCTAATTAGGAAAATAAGCAGGCTGGAGTGCTTGAAGCACGAAAAAGCACTCCTTAGGCAAAACAGCGGTTATCCTGCTTTAAAAAAAAAACAAAAACAGAAGTTGTGAAATAAAACACTTCAATTCAAAAAAAAAAAAAAAAAATCATCCAGAAACACGTAAGTACTTATTTTAAGCAATGACAAACACTGGTAAATAAAAGAAAGGATCCCTCCATTGATTGAAAAAAGAAAGGGCAACTAACGCTAACTAATCCATGATTAGTGATATGACATTATTGTTAGGTAATTGTAATATTTTTCCATTTGACCATTTACAAATAAACAATTGAATCTGTTGAGGAATAGTGACATGGTATTGTCTATATAAAGCTACCCATCTTCCTGATACAAGCTAGATTCCCACACCTACATATCAACTACTTGCATTCTCAATATACCTTATTAACCTATCTTGTTTCTAGTTTCATACATAACATTCAGAAACATGGCTAATCTTACTTTCTGGTTCTGCCTAATCTTGACAGCTTCTGCATTCGTTGTATCTAGTGAATCGCGTTCTCTGCCTCCACCTCCATCTGTACGCGCTGAAAGACATGCATTGATCGACAGAGCTCAAGAAATGATCAAGGAAAGTCTGAAGAAGAAAGATTCTAGTGATGACTGGTATCAGTCCACCCGGGTTAGCCCAGGCGGACCTGATCCCAAACATCACTAGTTATGGTCCATATATAAGACCATAATATAAAACTTAATTAGCTAATAGACATATTATTATAAAGTATGGTGTAGTATTTCATGTTATATTGATTTTATGGGTCTGAGTTTACTCTGCATGCAGAAATGGCATTAATGGTCATTTGGCTACAAAGAGTAGAGGTTCTTTTTCACTGGGACTGGGAGGCATTTTTCAAGGAAATTATTGATGTAGAAGATTTGAGATGATGTATTTTTATTAAACCATGATGTACTATTTGTTTGCTCTAACTAATTAATTAAGATTATGCTATCTAATGATCAAGTTTGTACGTGCACTGATGATCATTCTGCTTTGCACTAAATTTCACTACATACTTTTTTATTATTTTCTCACGTTAACAATGGCATAATTTTGTACTCTGCTATATTAGTATATTTTAATGATCCAACTACCAAGAGTTTGAGATTACATCATTTAGATCACCATGGTTCTTAAAAGAAAAAAAAAACCAACTAGAAATCTAACTACGATATTTTACTCCTAAACCATGCTGACATTATAATTTCAATTTAAACTATCATATATATATATGTGTGTGTCAGAGTTCAAATCCCCAACCACTCCAGTTTCCTTACTACTCGATCACTCTAACTCTTAGCTCCCATGTTTACATAAAATTGCTCCCCATGTTTACATAAAAATTGCACTACAAACGATCTCTTTTTAAATTATCTGCAGAGACTGCATATCATTTAAGAATGTTGTGGAATTAATGCAATGTATTACATCATGAGAATGGGATCTCATAACGTAGACATGAAATGTTTTGGTTTGTGAACCTACTGATCATCACCAAGAGATCAGTTCAAGAGTAAAAACACATGCCCTAAAGGGTTGAGTATCGGTTGTGCCATTTTATTTATTTATTTATTTATTATTATTATTATTATTATTATTATTATTATTATTATTATTATTATTATTATTATTATTATTATTATGAAGTGGAACTCAATAAATAAAGAATCAAATGTCTACAAAAAATTAGTGGGCAGCCGAGAAACAATCTGGGCTCCCACTCCTCTAGCTATAGCAAAACTAATCCTAGCAAAAATAAATAGATCTAATTATTAAATAGAATTAATATGAATATAGATCTAATTATATACGTAATTGTATTATATAAAATAAATAGAATTAATATGAATGTATTGAGTAGCTCGTCATGCTTCGAGCTGAGTACTTCAAAACTCGAACTTGGCTCAATTAGATAAAAGAGTTAATGTTTAACTTTCTCAATTTATAGATAATATTTTGGGTGTTAAAATATATAATTTTGAACAGCTAATAAAGGACTTTGAATTATGTCGCAAACTATAAGCTTTCTTAATTCTTCTTAGAGCACGCTCTTTACCTCTCATTTTTATAAACGCTCTACAATTTACTTTATACGTATTTGTATATATAACATATGTATTTAACATAAGTTCACATGAATACACATCGTAATATCATATGGTGAATTAGTATTAGTAGTTGAAGTCAAATTATTAGTTTTTGTGGATTTTAAATTTTTTATTCAATTTCATTTATCGAAATTTATGTTCACCATGCAACCATCGAATTCGATCCGACAGAGTACGTAAATTGCGACTAGCAAACAAAAAGTGTACTCTACTCTATTAATTTTATTTCTAAAGTAGAAGACATGATGTACAACGTGCAGACTAAGTCGGTAAGTCGGGACAGTAAAACATTTATCACAATTTGATTGCACTTAAATGATAATACACTATAATTATTGAATAAGTGAAATAAATAATTATTTATTTTTAGCTAGTCAATACATACGTAAGTATGAGAAAAAATTAATTAACAAAATGAAGTAATAAAAAACATAGAATTGGTATCGAACATGACTCTTTCAAGTAACGCTGCAGCGAGCACTTAGCGATGTAGCATTGTAGTGATGTAGCATTGTAGTGACCTATGATGTACTATTGTGGAACTTCAATGATATAACGACATTTCACATTGCTGCTGCAACATTTATTGCTATAACGACATTTCACATTGCTGCTGCAACATTTATTGCTGCAGTAATAAAAGAAATTGCTACGGCATTACGTTGCTGGAGCTCCGGCGACTTTCGTCAGAATTCGGTCACCGGCAACTGGAGCTCCGGCGTCCGACATGTAATGTTGCAGCAATAGTTCTATATTGCTACATCATTGCTAAATGTATATTTATTTAAAATACTATAATTTATAAATGAAAATATACTAATATCTATTTATTATAAATCATTTTTATATAATTATTTATGACAAGTGGCAGCATTTGAATAGGTGTACTAAGTATACTACACTGCGAAGTGGTTCTAAGTTTAGCCAAGCCCATGAAAGATAGAGTTTACAGTAAAGTGTAATCCGTAAAATCTAATGCATTCGGAAAGCTTAGTTCATAATATTAACTGGAGCTAGTTCAACTAACTCGTTTTAGAAAACTTTAAAATGTGATTCAAAGCTTTGCGCGTAAAAGAAAGCTTGTTTGTGAATCACTTAAATTTACATCGGAGCTTTAAATTTTAAGGAAACTTGTTCTATCAAAATATTCAGAAACTGAACTGAAGTATAACCACGGACTAAGGAAAATACATGAGGAAACTTGGCCACTTAATAAGGTCTTGGTACAAGTATTGATCTTTGAACCACGTGAAAATACCTTTTCAAAACCAAAATTCTTTAGCGTGAGCGGATGTGTATCATGAGATGGCCTCACCTGCCGAAATGTGAGGCAAGCGTTCGAGGAATGTGGCTTCTTCGTGGCCGTTCAGGGCGGTTTAATCACAACCGAACTTCTCAACGAAGTTTTCCAGGAACTGGAAGAGCTTTTCCGTCTTCCTGTTGAAACTAAGAAACAAAACACTGCAGATACCACAGCCTTCTTCGGTTATCAGCCACCAAGTGCTAGGCGTCTTCTAACAGAGGGTTTAACCATCGAAGATCCTACATCACATCAAGCAGTTCAGAATTCACTAATCTCATGTGGCCTTCAGGCAACATCAACTTCTGGTAATTGCAATTTTCAAGGAAAATTGTTCTAATTACTACATTCTAGATTCTGCGATAAGTGAATGGGTACTCATACTTAACAATTGGGATCACAACAATCTGTTAGGTTCTATGAAATTATGATTCATTTGATTTTCTTATGTATACTCTGTCCCTGATCATCATATAAATTTTCCTAGTGAAAATGTGCGCTTGATGGCGAAAAATCTCGCAAAAATGCAACAAATTCTTATGAGAATGTTGCTTGAAAGCTATGGACTGGAGAAGCACTATGAGTCTCAGAAATAATCTGTCTTTCGAAGTGCTCGATTCAGTAATTAAATACCGGCCTTCTGATGAATCCAAAATGGGAGCTCCACCTCACACGGATAAAGACTGGACTACCATTGTCCTCGAACATCAAGTCAACGGTTTGCAGATAAAAGGCAAGGACAGTGAGCATTAGGAAGCAGTTGATATTCCTTGTGGTACATTTGCAGTTTATGCAGGCGATGCACTCACGGTTAGTACTCATTCGATCAGTCAACTCTCAACTGTATATGTATGACATGGATATTAAATACCATATAATCCGATGGCACTTACTTTTACCTGTGATACTTGATTAGGCCTGGAGCAACGGAAGAATACAAGGATCGGTGCACCAAGTAGTTATAGGGGGAAAACAAGATCGATATTCAATTAGTCAGTTTCAATTCCTGAAAGAAATGGTAGAGACACCAGAGGAGTTTGTGGATGATGATCACCCTTTGTTATATAAGCCACTCGATAATCTTGGATTTGCTTGGTTTTACGCAACACCTGAGGGCCAGAAAGCTGAAAATCTTCTCAAGGCTTACTGCGGACTCTGAGGCTTTGACAGTAAAGCAAACTGTAACAAAGTTTTCGAATTATACGTGCAGCTCAATGTAATAGTGAAACAAATAAAGATCCATACTTCTAGTCAGGCCCCTGCTAAATTTGCTAATATGTATAGAGCTAGTTATCTGTAGTTATTGGGTAAAATGGATCAAACATAAACAATGTGATTACAACCAAAACCCCAGAGAGGGCAGCAGAGTTTAGAAAGTAGAGCAATAAATGTATGGAAGGAAGTCACCATTCGTACAGAAACAGAATATATTAAGAAAAGGCAACTTCTAAGTTCTGAGTTCCTAACTGGAAGCCTCTTCACCAAAAACTTCAGGGCGAGGGGGAAGCATAATTCGAAAATCGATATTCATAACTAAATTTTCTCTTCTTTAGCTCCCATTCTTCATCTTCAATTCCAGGCAGGAAATTGGTTAACAATTTGGAAGACAGCCGGGGTACATACTGAAATGAACAGTTCGCTTTTGAGCACTCATACCGGCGCGGCCAGGCAGTACAACTGGGACTCGATGAACACAGGACCAGCCTCTCAAGAGCAACAGCACTTCTCATTATGTGTCCTACAAGCTCCACATCATTACAATTTCCGCCAATATACTCAGGACTATCGGCACAAAAATTACGATGGTAATCAATTTTAACATTCTTGAGATGCACAAAGTTC
The DNA here is from genome assembly GCA_036897195.1 of Plantago coronopus. NCBI lineage: Eukaryota > Viridiplantae > Streptophyta > Magnoliopsida > Lamiales > Plantaginaceae > Plantago > Plantago coronopus. Next base: position 2,502 of record JAYMSL010004639.1, on the reverse strand, counting down.
CCATTTGGCAAATTAAACTCAATGTCTTCATCATCGAGAAGTTCCTTAACCGGGTAAAGTGGGAGTTCATGCTGCAGTTATAGATGAAAATATATTCGATAAGGAGTACATAAAAGACAGGTAGATGTATGGTATGAAATATATTTCTTAAAGCCTTTTTCAACATGAAATATGATATCATCACAGACCTGCATTCAATATACGAAAGGATTAAACTTTAATCCAACTTCAACGGGGTTTTGTTGTTTTACATCAAATGAAGATTCGTGTAACTTTGAAAGAACTAGGAATTTAATGGAAGAGGTGAAGTACTGGAGGGGTAAAAGTACGAATTTTCCAAATGATAATCAGTACTATGTTACAATTACTACTTGTGTGCAGCCAAACCTAAACAAGATCACATGAAGGGAACATACTATCACATATATGCATCATCAAAACCTGTTAACTAGTTCATCAGCACATTTCCGCGAGCACATTTATTGTATATCACCTTAACAAATAATAGAGGGTAATAGATGAAGTATTCGGTATATAATCCAACTGTCCAACACAATAACCTTGCAGGGCTAGCTATGTTATATTATAAGTGCACAGATTAAGCAAGGAATTTCAACCAATGAAATGAAACACTTTTGTGCAGTCAAACCTGATAACAAGACACATTGATGACCAGTGTCTCCAAATGAGGTGCGTTTCTTAGTAGGCATGCTATCCCAATCATGTCAAAATTCCAAAGAGGCGAATTGATCGTCAAGTCTTTACACAGGAAAGAAAGAGAAGGTTGTTCATAGAAAGTCAATACAGCAAATGACAAGACCTGTCATATAGCAAAACAAAGGGAAAAATGTGGGGTTAGTTCAATAAGTAAAGCAAGATGCTAGAATAATAAAACAGAGTTCTCAAAGTACAGATGATATTTGAATGATATCATATAACTAAGCCAATTCACATCTCAGAAACATGAGCCATATGTAGAAGTCACCATAAAACTCTGAGAATACGATTCACGGATAACAAACTACATGGGCCTAAATAACTGCAAATGCACAATAAACATTCCTTGCTTCTATTTCCAGTTCAGGTATGACTGTCATTCATGATCGTTTTATCAACAGATAAATGAATGTGGATATACACTAGAAATTGTTTTAAAAAGTTCCATTTGTGCAAAAAATCCTACTTGGGAGGGAAATAATAGAGTGAGAAAAAAATTCTTAATCATGTAGACGTATTCCTGAAGTTCTCTCACCTGCATAAGCTCTGTCCCGATTGATAGTTCAGCAGCATGAGAGAGAGCTTTGATTAAATGAGGCACCATAGCAAACCACCCAACATTAAAATCCTTATAATCAGCATTCAACTCTTCTTCATCATATTCATCAATGAGCGAGGTTTCATAGGCAGTGAACGTTAAGGTAGCTTTAACAAGCGAGGAGACATCTTCTATCTGACACTTAGTTACAAGAAATCTGCCCGAAATCTCTAATTCTTGAACCCAAGGTGCTCTAATTTTCAATTCACTATCAGAGTAGCTAGCTCCATACGAATGCCAAAAATCAACCAGTTTCAATTGCCGCACACTTGAAGACTTAATATTGATGTCCAACAAATGGTCAATCATTTCAAGAGTCAAACACTCTAGCACGGGACAACCTAACAATACGTTCTCCAGAGTCGGTCCACTCAACAAAACCTCACGTAAGCACAAACTCTTGAGCAAATTCCACTTAACCGGCACTAATAACTCAGGTAATCTCAAATCTGTTAATGCCAATTTGGTAAACGACGTCGGACTCAGAAACAAAATACAAGGAGTAGTATAGCTCACCCCACTTACGTGACTGAACTCAATCTCCAAAACCTCCACCCTTTTCTCCAAAACACACTTAATCCAATCATCCAACCATAAGTTATACCTACCATTATCATCAGAAAACACAAAAGCGCAAAGTGAAAACATTCTGATATGTGACCGGTGTTGTCTTAAGGTTTCATAAACGAATGAGCCAAATAGTTGCAGTTGTCGCATCGCCAATACCCGGTAGTCCTCATTAGGACTGTCATCCCCTTCATCCACATGGAATTTGAAAACAAGAGAGTGAGCATCTTTCCATAGATTTTGCCATCGTTTAGAGAGTATACCTGTTTTTACGACGTCTTTCATTTCCAACCAAGAGAGTACCTCCAGCAGTAGCGAGTCCGGCAGCTCACTGAGTCGATCTGGATTTGGATTACGTCGTGAACGACTCTTCTTCGTTCCGAGCCCCATGATTTGATCTGTCCTCTTCGTAGAAATCGAAATTTGGGGAAATAAATTAGCAGAAAGAGGAAGCAAATCTGAGAGCAGTCATGGTTGAAATAAAATGAGAATGAAAATGTATATGGCGGGAAATGGAAATTAGGGCTCGCGGTTTATAATTTGGGGTGTTGGACTTTAAAAAAAAAGGCTGAAATTATTGGACATTCTAGCCCAGTATATAAATTGGTTTTGGAATTAAA
>JAYMSL010004638.1:0-10886 GCA_036897195.1 Plantago coronopus | reverse complement strand
CGGTCACACAGCAGAATTATCAAGTTATCTTCAGCAACCTTTTGAATGTGGTCCATGTTACCAAATAATCAGTAGTTTTACAGAAATGGAATATAGTGATTTCACCAATAAGTCCAGCTGCTAGTACCTGATCTTCAATTTAAACAACTTTGTACTCGTAAAAATCAACAGTCGCCTTATCCCACTGCATTATATTCTGCAATTTACGCCACTCCATAAGTATGTCCTGTCTGTCTTTCCCTGACGCCCTCAAAACCAAGCTAAAACAGACATAATTAATGTTTCAGAAACATTTCTACAGTAAGGAATTAATACTCAAATAGGCAAATCATACCCATCTTATGCATTGAATATTCACTAAAAAGAGAAGGCTAGTCAGTTGCGATATCTCAAAACCATCTTCTTTTTTTTACCAAAAGAACTTGTTTTGTTGTCAAAACAAACCACTTGGTTCACATCTAGCATGCCCAGTTAACTCACCTTCAAGTAAAAGATGAAAATTATTGCTAGCATATCCACTGTAGGCACTCAAGCTTCTTCAGGATTGACAGAAGAATCGTTTTTAGGCTTCAACTTACGAATTGCATCGTCGAATTTGTCTTTGTTGCCCTGTTCAGAAGTAGTTTACATCAGGGATCATCTTCTGCCAAGGAAATCCTAAATTACTTCACACGTGAGCCAAGTCTAATAAGAAAATCATTTGCTACACATTACGAAAAACGAATCGAAACACTTGGGTGAGTGGGTGATATATAATAGTGTGTAGATTTAGAATCAAGTTCTAGCACAGACTGGTCTTTTCCAATAATTTCATCACTATGTGGAATACTAATCAACCTATATCATCAATATGCTTCAAAATTAAAAGAACTTCAAACACAAAACCTTCTTTAATTATAAACCAAAAGATATATATATAAATAACTTGGATCACATAATTTATGAATATGCCAGAAAAATCATGGATGTTCTGAGAAACAAACAAGAATCAGAGTAAACCAATCAATTTTCTCTTTTCAGGCGACCTTAAGAATCATAATGATATTCGATTAAGTGAGAACAGATTGCAGTATTAAAAACATGCATGACGGACTGATTAATGAATATGCAGAAAAGAATGTAAGTTAAGGATGTAAAAGAACATAATACAAAGCAGAGTTGGGAATTGGGAAAGAGGAGATTATTAAGTTTCAGATTAACAAAACTTGGTTTAATTAATTAATTAATTAGGTACCAATTCACAATCATTTTATCCAGAGCCCAGGCTTATTGCATCATCTTCCAACTTTCCATAGCATCTTCAGTCTCTTCCCCTTTCACCAGCTCTACACAGGTAAAATAAGAATGAACAATGATTTAAAAGTGATAATAATAGTAGTAATCATAATGTGGTTAAAATCAATCAATGGTGGCAAAAACTGAAAGCTTTATCTGATATAACTCACCTTCAGAAATTTAACTCGGAAATTGTTGTTTGCAGCCGCCATATCATCGAATTCCGTCTCCTCTTCCGGTAGTCCACGATAGTAACCTTCAATTACAAAATCATCATCTCCATTGTCCTGTCTTTCATCCAGTATAGCCTTTGCCGAAATAACAACAGACTTCTTCTTCATGTAATCCAACTGGATTGATTGAAGCGATGCTACATCCGCCATACACAATGGAAACTCCTCCAATTCCAAATACGAGAGTTCCAGACGCATGAGCTTTGGAAAATTGGAACTCTCTGCGCTCCAGATCCGTAGATCACAAGCTAAAATCTGCAAATATTTCAGGGACTGAAACTCTCCTCCTTCAGTTGAGTTCCACTCACCGCCACAAAATGCATCCCCCACTAGATTGAGAATTTGAAGTTTGGGCAATGAAGCAAGGATTGGCATACAGTGTTCCCATGGAATATTAGATTCAGATAAAGTCAAGTCTGTAAGGTTGGGTGAGAATGTAATATTCTTTGGCTCTCTAAACCTCCTAGTCCAGCACAACACTATCGTAATATCCAGCTTTTGGAGTTTAGGAAGAAGAGCAAGATTGGTGAGGGAACATTTTATTGTTTCTTCCCAATTCTCTCCCTTAATAAACTCATCGTCATACTGCAGATCCAATTCTTTCAACTCTGGGATCTTCTTAACTACCTCATCACTAAAGTTGAAGTTACAAACACGTCCTAGAGTTTGGAGATTATCCAGTACACAATTATTTTGCACCTTCGTGGGCTCCGACAAATATAACACACTCCCATACATGTTTCTTAGGTTTGATAATTCCCAAAATTCAGATGGGAGAGTCATTTCTTTGAAACTAATAATGAAAGTCTCTAATGTCCAGTATGGGGACAAGGACGAATAGAACCTTTGCATATGTTTGGTTTTCCAATGTTCACATTCCATGTATCGTAAATTAACAAGATTCCTAATGTCCACCTCATCTTCATCTTTAGATATCAGAACATGTAACAACCTACAAAATGACAAGCCTTCTCGTAACTTCAATTGTGCATTATTACCAAATAGTCGACGACCTAAACAACAAAGAACTGACACGGGTTTAGATGACCAACTGGATTTGGTTTTTCCTACAAAATGCAGAGAACGTACAATTGGCAAAGATTGAAAAGGAATGGTTTGGGTTTCAGGTAGTTCGCAAAGTAGACGATGCGGTACACGTTCTAATCTTTTTAGAGTGTTCTTATTCAATTGATAAACAAAATGCTCCTTCTGAGCTTCTTGCATGCAAAATTCACGTAACAAGTCATGCAAGCTGCAATAACTTAATTCTCCAATATATCCTCGCTGCGCAACCATCACAAGATTTCTGTGTATGAGACTATTCAGATACTCTAATGCAACATCTTCCAAAGTGCTACCATTATGTGGTTTCAAAAACCCATCAGCAACCCATAGCCTTATGAGATCAAGGACCTTTACTTCTTCATCCTCTTTAAAACATGCCATGTAAAGGAAACATGGTTTCAAGTGAATGGGCAAGTGATCATAGCTCAAAGATAATATCTTCAAGCAATGACCATCATCTTCGGAATTTATGAACGACTTGACATCACTCGCGACATTCTCCCAATAATGTGTTGAATTTTGAGTTTTGAGGAGCCCTCCGACCACAGTTATTGTCAAAGGCAATCCTTTACAACTCTTGGCTATTTCCTTTCCCAATTTGAGAAATTCGGGAGGGCAAGCTTTTTCTCCAAAGACAGTCTGAGATAATAAATCCCAACTTTTGTTATCTTCTATCAACTTAACTTCATGAGGATCATCCGACCCGACACTATATGCAACATCAGAAATCCTAGTTGTTAACAAGATTCTACTTCCATTATTATTGTCAGGAAATAATCTCCTAATCTCATTCCATGCTATATCATCCCAAATATCATCCAAAATAATGAGATATTTTCTACCAAAAAGATGTTGGTACAATTCTTGACCACCAATATTATCAAGTTCTAAATCTTTTGAAAGGGAGTGTATAACTTTATCAAGAGAGTAATCTTGAGATAAAGTTACCCAGGCTTGTATGTGAAAATAACTCTTAACATATGGATGCTCATAAAGATTTCTGGCAAGAGTCGTCTTACCTACGCCTCCCATTCCAACAATTGGGAGGATTTGGAGACTGGACTTATCTGAGGTGAGTCGACCCATCAAACGGACCAGCTCTTCATCAAGCCCCACCACCTTCACCTTTCCATCAGGAGGCAGCACTGAACCAACAGGGGCAGATCTTTCAGGCAGCTCTTCTTTTGCTCCATGCTGCTCCTTAACTTCCACTGCTTCGTTGATGATGAGGTCCATTCCTTCGATTGCTTTCTCCATATCTTGACACAAGATTTTATAGGCCTTGGTGGTATTCCAGGCTGTTATTGCACGAACTCGATCCACGTAATACGACTCGATCATGTCCGCAGCTGCAAAAGCAGCACCAGCCATTTTCTTGAGTAAATCTATACTCATTTTTGGGGAATAATGAGACTCGAGAAAGTCAACCAAGGAGTTAACTTTGTGGAGCATGGATTGTATTTGGGGCTGGTTGAAAGAAACAGGGCATTTCGGATGTTGGAAAAGGGTGAGAACTTTCATAAGGGAAACAAGAGCTGCATATGCTGTTGCCATTATCTCAGAAATCTGTGAAAAAGTTCTCAACAGATGAGGTTTGATGTTGAAAACTGTATCAGAATTGAGATGCAATAACAGATCTGGGGGCTTCCATTAAACAAATGTAATAGTACATATATGTTCACATGGAACAAGTCATATAATATAGTCAGTGCTCACTTTCTCCAAGTAAATGGTTCATCTGCACAAGTAACAATAATGCACACAGACTTTGGTAGCTATGCAGATACATATTCAATGAAAGTAGATAAATGGCATCCTTAATTAATTAACTGCAAATTGCAATAACAGATGAGGTTTGATGTTGAAAACTGTATCAGAATTGAGATGCAATAACAGATCTGTGGGCTTCCATTAAACAAATGTAACAGTACATATATGCACATGGAACAAGTTATATAATATAGTCAGTGTGCTCACTTTCTCCAAGTAAAAGGTTCGTCTGCACAAGAATTCATACCTAAGACATAAAAAATAAGGAAGAAATTACCAAGTAAAAGGTTCATCTGCACAAGAATTCATACCTAATGCATAAAAAAATAAAGGAAGAAATTACCAAGTAGCTGCAATAAGTTCACTGAATAGGTTAACTCAAAATTTGAAAAATATTATCATACCTAATGCACAAAGACTTTGGTAGGTATGCAGATACATATTCAATGAAAGTAGATAAATGGCATCCTTAATTAATTAACTGCAAATTGCAATTACCAAAAAGAAAGACACGTCGATCTGTCTTGTTGTGATTCAAATCATCCAAAATGTAACAATACTCATCATGTCTTGTCTTAATAAAATGTTGAATTTGATGCAAAATTTTAACCAGACATTGGCATTTTACAACCACCAATTGTCATTACAATCTTTTCACTCGTTATAGACGGACAAATTGGTAAAATAACATCACAAATCCACCCTTCGGTTAAATTCAGGACTCTACGCGGACTGCAAGTGTTTATGAGATTTAAAGTATTAAATACTGAACTTCTACCTTGTAATGATGAGCTCTTGCCCCCGACCGCACCAATTTCTGCTAAACAAACGCTATCACTGCTCTTTTCACCAAATAATATGGTGGATATATTCCCTACAAGAACAGCTGTTCACAGTTTCAGGTATATAACGGAAAATATCGATTGATTCTGATAAGTTTAGAGTACTGTATCAAATAATCATACCTATTGAATATAACCAAATGTGGAAAGATAATGTTTTCCCCACGAATTCTTGAATGCAGTTATATGTTTCCAGTGTCATTTAGATGAATAACTGCTCGATAAACTGAGCAGATATGTATGCGAATCTTCAATTGAACACCTCATCAACCTGATAGTTACGCGCAACACACTCACATCACTGCATTCACAAACGATACAGAGTATATGATCCAATTTAAAACCAAATAGTTGCAACTTATCGTCCCAGCTATGAAGCCAAGCTCGTTTCTCTTTGAAAGCCAGGCTTAAGCACAACCAAATTTGCATTGTCACTTGGACTCAAACAGCAGAGTAGACCTCAAAGCCAAAAAAACAGAGAACAAAATAAAGCAAGTAACAAATGAAGAATTCAGAATTTCGCTGATGAATAGTGAAATTGAACTGACAACGAAACGCAAGGCTCAATTGGTAAGACGGTTCAACTCCAACCAATAGGTCGGGTTCGAGTCAATTGCCGTTTCCAAACAAAATAGTGAAATTGAACTATTGAACTATACAAAAAGAAATTCCTAAATTAAGAACTCGGAATTTCGCTGATGATAATATGACAGAAAACATGCTTCAAATATGAATCGTATTATGAATGGTAAAATTGAACTGAACAAAACCCTAACCCTAAGCTCGATATTTACAGGAAGCTAAAACAATACAAAAAGAATGAAGAAATTCCTAAATTACCATATAAAAAAGATTCCTCTAACAATTTCGAACGAAGAAGTTCCTAAATTACCATATTCAAAAGATTCCTCTGACAATTTCGAACGAAAACCCTATACGGCTATACGTTCTATCCGCAGACATTTTGTGCCCAATTTCGTTACATTATTTTGGGAATTTTCGCAATCTGGTGTGTCTGGTTCATTGCTCCTGCCAGTGTTGTCTTGCCATGTATCTCAACGCTCTACTTCACAGCTTTTTCGTTTCTTCTTAATTCGTTTCGCGTCCGGTTCGTCAGTTATAACTGTATTGCTCTGTTTTTCTTCTTCTCTGTTATTTTCATTTCCTGCTGTGAATCTGCAAACTTCTTATAGCATTGCAGATCATAGTCTGAAGAGTTAATTAAGTATCAGAAACTGAATTCAAATTTAACTTAATTTACTTCTTTCACTTGGGTAACTATCATTTTCCACAAATCGATTGTACTTCTTTAAGTAGCAGAAACTAAAATTTTCAAATGTAACTTTACTTCTTTCACTCGATTAACTAGGATATTTTACAAATCGATTGTACATACGACCATTTGAATAGTTACTGTCAAAGACATTGATGCAAATAACATCGCCAAATCCATCCTTGAGTAATTTTGAAGTACTAAATCATGAGCTTCTACCTTGTAACCATGAACTATTGAAACCGTGCGAGTCACCACGCCAATTTCGGCTGAATAATCAGATTAATTTCAGGCATATATATGCTGGATAGTCAATATGTGGTTGTCTTGTCTATTGTACTTTGAATTGCATCGTTAATTACGTGCGTGCAATTTTTATACATACAGGGGAAAAACTTGTAAACTCAGAACGAATTGAACATCTGTTCTGCAGCAAGAACAGGAAACACAAGATTAAAGAAACCAAACTTTATCAAAACCAAGAAGTATTATGTTTACAATTTGAACTGTTGCTTTATGTACAGCAACAAGTCTCGATTACAATTACCGACTTACAACGCCAGAATCAGCAAACCTTATAACTAATCAAAAGTGGGGCGAATTTATGCTCAGGCGTTCGAAGAGTATGCTGCCTCACGAACTTAAAGATACAAAACATCGATTCGACGTTTCTACAAAAATATCTTCACTTCAGTCCTTGTACTTCATGTAGTAATGCACATTCCGTCAAAGTCCTTCACTTATTCATAAAACTTGCACTGTCTCAGTGAGCACTTGAAGCCTGCAGAGAAATGCAGAGTCTTTCAAACTTACTCAATTATGACTACAATGATGAAAATTGAAAAAAGAAGACATCCTTTAATGGTGAAATAATCCGAGATTGTAATGTTGCTCATATCTTAGGAGGATTGAAAAGTTGATGCGAGCGAGGCTCTCTATTTTCACGCAGCAGGCTACTGTAAATGATCACCTTGAACATTTGAGCGAAAAGGCACATGATAGGGAATGCTAAATTGTACGTATTGTGGCAATAATTCAGCAAAACTAGATCACACACTTATAGGAAAATCTATAGTAGGTACTCAACAAATGCGGATGAGTTTCAACAAGAATGCAGAGTGACATACCTCTTTACTCCAATCAGTTCTGTATTTTCTTGTATTCTCGAATCTCGATCCATAAGCTTTTCAGCAATATAATTTCCCTCAGCTTCTGAGGTCAGTTGATGACCTTTCCTTGTAAGAGGTTCTACATCTTCACGAAGTAGACTGGTATTAAATGACATTAAAATCATAGAAACTCACCCCTCTATCTCAAGCTCTGTCTGCAGCTCAGAATGGCATGTTCGACTGATGTCAACTTTTAACTGTGTTTCTTCAAGTGCATGCATCAACTCTTGTGATTTGTGAAGACTTTCTAACCTAACTCTGCATTTCTCTGAGTATTCTCTCAAAGCAGCAGCAGCAATATAATCATTAGTTTTACAGAAATGGAATGGAAGAGTATAGTGATTTCACCAAGAAGTCCAGCTACTAGTACCTGATATTCGATTTCACCAACTTTGTACTCGTAAAAATCGACAGTTGCCTTAATTCGCTGCATGTCATTCTGCAATGTATGCTTCTCCATAAGTTAAGTATTTCCTGTCTGTTTTGCCTTGACACCCTCAAAACCAAGTTAAATTTGAACTAAATGGTTCAGAAACATTTCCACAGTAAGGACTTGTTTTGTTGTAAAACAGACCACTTAGTTCACATCTAGCATGATCAGTTAACTCACCTTAAAAGTAAAAGATGCAAATTATTGCTAGCAGACCGCTGTGTAGACAGTCAAGCTTCTTCAGGATTGACAGAATAATCGGTTTTGAGGCTTCACCTTATGAATTGCATCCTCGAATTTGTCTTCTCGCGCTTGCCCTGTTCAGCAGTAATTTAGATCATCTTCTGCCAAGGAAATCCTAAATTACTTCCCACATGAGCCAACTCGTATACGGAATCATTTACTGCACATTACGAAAAACGAATTGAAATACTTGGGTGGTTTGTTAGAATCATGTTCTAGCAAAGACTGGTCTTTTCCAATAATTTCTTCACTATGTTCAATACTAATCAACCTATATCATATGAAGGACTAATAAATGAAATATGCAAAAGAACATAATACAGATCAGTGTAACAAAACTTGGTACAAATTCACAATCACCTTATTGCATCTTCAGGCTCTCTTCCTCCTACACGGATCCTACACCAGGTAACTTAAGAATGAACATTTAAAAGTGATAGTAATAATAATAATAATAATGTGGTTAAAAATGCCACTAAATGTGGGTTCTGTTCAGATTGATATGATGAATGGTTTTGGTCCGCTAGCTTTTGGAGAGGAGTCTAGTGTGGCCTATGGCCATGTCCCATGATTGTGTGGAATACTAGAGGGATGAATAAACCGGCTAAAAATAAAGAGATTGCATCCCGTCTCAAGGAGTGGAATGTTAGTATTGCCGGGTTACTTGAAACACGTGTGAAAGAAGGTAATAAAGAGACTGTTAAGAAGAGATTCGGAATGAAATGGAGCCTTATTGATAATTATACGCACCATTACAATGGACGTATTTGGATTCTATGGGATCAAAGTAGTGTTAAGGTGAATTGTCTTAGCATGGGGGCACAATACATTCATTGCAGTGTGAAGGATAGTCTTGGTATGCTGCAGGGATGTATTACTTTCATATATGCTCACAACACTTTGGAAGAACGTAGGCACCTTTGGGCGGATATTGGGAGGCTAAGTGAGTCGGTTCAGGGTGCTTGGGTGCTTGTAGGAGACTTTAATAATGTCTTGTCGGTTCAGGACAGAGAAGGAGGTGTTGATGTACACCTGCATGAATATGAAGATTTGGTTAACATGATGGGGCATGTCGGCTTATTTGAAATTTCTACGGTTGGGCCGCATTTTACGTGGTCGAATCGTCATGTGAATGGCTGCATATCCTCCCGGATTGATAGAGCTTTGGGTAATGTGGAGTGGTTTCAAGCTCGGGGTAATGTGGGTGTGGAAGTGTTACCACCAGGTATTTCTGATCATTCTCCGCTGCTGTTTCGTAATTTTCTACCTCCTACTCGAAGACCATTCTATTTTAAGTTTATCAATTGTGTGACTTCTTTTCCACAATATGATATGGTGGTTGCTGAGGCGTGGGCTTGGCATTGTAATGATGATGCGCAGAAGGTTCTGTGGAAAAAATTGGTTCGACTGCAACACCAGTTGCGTGAAGTGACTGGGAGTTGTCTTAGTGTTCAACGGAAAATTGTGGAAGCCCGCACGAGACTTGACCAAGAGCAGACAGCATGGAATGATAATAGGCAAGAGCCTACTGGTATTCAGCGCATTCGTGACTGTGTGGAGAACCTGCATAAATGGAATAATATAGAAGAGCAGATCCTGGCGCAAAAGGCTAAAGAAGATTGGTTGAAACTGGGAGACGGTAATAATGGGTACTTTCATGCCTCTGTTAAGGAGAAAAACCGGCATAAAGGATGTTTTTCACTGGAAAAATTAAATGGGGGCCTTGCTGAAACACAAGCCGACATTGAGCAGGAGATTGTAGACTTTTATACTGACCTTGTGGGCACTTCTAGAGGCCAAGTCTTGGGGGATGATATTGAAGTAATGAGGCATGGTCCGGTCTTGAGTGGGGGGCAAAGGAGAATGTTGGTCCAGCCGATTGGGGAACTTGAGATTTGGGATGCAGTAAAGGGAATTGGAGATACTAAAGCTCCAGGCATTGACGGTTATAATGCTAAATTTTTTAAAGCATCTTGGACAACAATCAAACGGGATGTATGTAATGCAGTGTGGGATTTCTTTGATCATGGACGATTATTGGATGGGTTTAGTTGTACATTGGTTACTTTGATACCAAAAGGAGCACATGCCAAGACGGTTAAAGATATGCGGCCAATTTCTTGTTGTTCGACTTTTTATAAGATCATTTCGAAAATCTTGACAAAGAGACTTGGTATGGTTATTGCAGAGGTGGTGAGTGACTCGCAATCGGCCTTCATTCCCGGGCGAGTAATACAAGACAATATTTTATTGGCTCAAGAGCTTGTCAAGGGGTATGGACGGAAAGGGATATCTCCTCGTTGCATGATCCAAATGGATATGCAAAAAGCGTATGATACTATTGAGTGGAATGCTGTTGAAACCATAATGCGCGAGCTTGGTTTCCCTGAGCAGTTTGTGAAGTGGGTTGATGGACGTCGTTTAATCCAGCAAATAAATTTGTATCAGCCAAGACTAACAGACTAGACACTATAAATAGCGTAGAGAAAGTTAATCCCGAGTGTCGGTCTCTAAAGGAATTAATTAAGCTGAAGTTGAATCTACTCAAGCTAATTGACACTTAACTAGAAAGCAAGTAAACAGTTT